>PVIW01001463.1:74337-275695 GCA_004026585.1 Noctilio leporinus | reverse complement strand
TTATATTTGTAATTTTTAAAAGGTTTTTTAATCCTCGCCTAGGGATACACTTACTGATTATAGAGAGAGAGGGAGAGAGGAACATCATCAGTTGCCTCCTGTATGTGCCCCATCTGGGGAACATACCTGTAACCTAGGTGTGTGCCCTGACCGGGAGTCAAACCCACAGCCTTTTCGTGCACAGGATGGCGCTCCAACCGAGCCATGCTGACCAGGGCTTTCATCTTGATAGGTACTGCCAAAATGCTCTCCACAGAGGCTATAACGATACACATTTCCACTATTAATGAATGAATACCTGTTTCCTCCACACCCTCACCAACAATATGTTAAACATTTTGAATTTGGCCAATTTTGATAGGTTAAAAATGGGATTTCATTTTGGGTTTTTGTTTTTTTTTTTAATTTTATTTCATTATTTTTTAGAAAGAGAGGAAGGGAGAGAGGCATTGATGTATGGTTGCGTTTCACCTGCCTCCAGCCACAGACCTGACTGGAGACCTGGTTTGCAACCTGGTTATGTGCCCTGGCTGGGGAATCGAACCTGCGACCTTTGGGTTCACAGGCCGGCACCTTAACCACTGTGCTACCAGCCAGGGCCTCATTTTGGTTTTAATTGGTAATTATTTTACTATGAATGAGGCTTTTTTTTAATAAATGAAGCTTACTCTTTTAAGCATTGAACTTAATGAAAAAGAGGCAATTTCAAAGCAGAATTGAATGCATCTGCCACATGTACAAATCCTTAATTTTTTCACTTCGCAACTTCTTTAGAACCCTAGTTGCGAGTCAAAAACTAACTTCCCAAAGGTCTGCTTAGTGTCAAAGGCCCATTCCTACCCCTACTTTCTCACAAACTAGCTATAACTGTCATGCCACAGAAATTATTTTGCTTTATCACTCCAACTTCCTTCCTTTGCAGATGACATACATGCAAAAGGCATGCATTTAGTAGCCTGGATAGGCCAGTGTCCTGAGCAAAGGACTCTAGCTTGGTAGTGTCCCCTGCATATAAAACAAGTATTTCCTTCAAGATTTTCAGAATTGATAGCCTTTATTTATCTTTTTTAAAAAGATTTTTATTTTTAGATCTTTTTGTAGTTCGTAAGTGTGATGATTGGGTGTTCACACTCTTATGTGATATGTGCCTTGTTATGCCTTTGGCACATTAGCTGTCTGATGTGGAAAAAAAAAAAAAAAGATTTTTATTTTTAGAGAGGGAAAGGGAAGAGAAAGAGAGGGAAAGAGAAACATCAATTGTTGCCTCTCACACACTCCCTACTGGGGACCTGGCCCGCAATTCAGGCATGTGCCCTGACTGGGAATCGAACCAGTGACACTTTGGTTTGCAGGCCAGCATTCAATCCGCTGAGCCACACCAGCCAGGGCTGATAGCCCCTATTTAGAGATAGTGTTTCAAATGTGCTTTTTAATGCAGTTTCATCTTATACCTGCTATTTTGAAGATTTCTATCATACTGGCATATCGGGATCCCAGGGACAGCCCTCAGTCTGCTGAATGGGCAGAATATGGAAGCATAACCTGCTGGGTGTTCAGAAATTCTCATAAAATGCAAAACTTGGGCCTAGAGGTGAAGTTGCAACTATGTGGCATAACGTGGGCATTTCAAATGAGTGTCAAGAATCACATAGTTGTGTTGGCAGTTTTATTTTTCATTCATTCATTCATTCAGGTCCTCACCTGAGTATATGTATATTGATTTGAGAGAGAGACAGACAGAGGGACATTCGGTTGCCTCCCGTACACACCCCAACCAGGGATTGAACCCACAACCTTTTGGTGTTTGGGACAGCGCTCCGATTGAGTCACCTGGTGAGGGCCAAAGTTTAATTTTTTAAGTAGTACAGTATTCATTAATATTCTTTATACTTTTTGTATGTTATATTAATATGAAGTTATAAATTAAAAAGCTGTAGACACATAGAACATTAGTCCCGGAAAGGCTGGTCATAACATAAACTATACATCTAAAGATAAGGGAATTTTTTTCTATACTAACATTTCTCCCTGTAACCAACACTTGGTGACTGGCTGCTCCGTCTAGTACAAACAACCAATGGAAGAACCTTCTCCTCCACAGTAAATATTTATTTTAAAACAAAGGAGTTAATGTTGAATGGCCATTTATGTGCCATGCACTATGTTAAGACAATGGAGCTGATAATAGTTCTGATAGATCACTGTTGTCTAATTTATAAAACAAATGTCGTCTAGGAATCTATTTTATGATTTTCTCTTTTTTTATATTTTAGTTATTTTTATAGAGGGGGGAAGGGAGACAGAAAGAGAAGAAGAGAAACATCAATGAGTGGTTGCCTCTCACAGGCCCCCAACTGGGGACCCGGCCCACAACCCAGGCATGTGCCCTGAATGGGAATCAAACCTGTGACCCTTTGGTTCACAGGCCAGCACTCAATCCGCTGAACTCATGACCAGCCAGGGCTATTTTATGATTTTCAAATGCTGATCTGTCTTTTTGATGCCCAGTTCAATGTATGAATAGTGTGAGCTGATACTTGACTTCTCTAGGGATGGTTTCTACATTAACTTGCAGATATACTGAGAATCTGATAAGTTAGTTCTGCGAGGAAAGGAGTGACAGGTTCGAGAAGTCTGTTTGACTCCTCTTTGAGAACCACTGACTGAAGACCCACTGTAATGTATAGTAACAACCTTTACCCACCTGATTTTTCACTTATAAACCCATAATGACAAAGTTCATAAAATACAAGAATTATATAACACCTTTTAAAGAATGGACCAGAATTATAAAACATAATCTGCATTCCATACAAGTTTATTTTCTCCCTTCAACCATAATAATATGATATCCAAATTTTGTCTTAACTGGAGGGTCTGTGAACACGGGCTTGTCCAGGCCACTTACAGGCAAAGCAAATGCTGCTTCTTGAAATGGTCCCACCATGGATCCTCTGGTCATCCAACCCAAATCTCCCTGAAAAACCCAAAAGATAAGTGATGTCAAGTGGCTCTGAAGAGGCAAACGTTCTACTGTAGCCTGAATGCTAAGGTTCCTCCTAGGTTTATTCATCAGCTATAAAGAAGTAGGCTGGCTAAGACAGTTGGACAGAGGTCATTCAACTCTGCACTGAACACACACACGCAGTAACAATGTTGCTGAGTATCTGTTAGCTGTGCCACTTTGGTCATGCCTAGATTTAGACATAGGTGACGTGCATTCAACTGTTCACAAGTTGGACATTTCTGTTTTTAAAATCTTTAAACCAAGATACAGCTAAAATGAATGGCAAAACATAGAAATAACCCCTATTGTTGGGGGACAGACCCATTTTAAATGACAAGAGCACCATACCCCTTGCCTGGCTTTATCTTCGCTGTATTGTGTGGCCACTTCATTGAATCTCATTCCAGACTTTAACTTTTCCAAGGCTTCCATGATTTTTCCATGTTTTTCGCACAGAATGTGCCTGACCTACAAGGAAAAAGTAAGTTCATATAATGCCTGGAGAGCCTAACGATTCATTTCTTCATAGTACAGCAGTCATGTCTGGATCACCCTCACTAGTGAAAAATTACATTAGCTCACAGCAGTGGAAAAACCTATACGTCTACCTAGTTGGGCAATGACCACAAACCCGTCTTGTTTATCAAGACAGTATCTCAGGATTCCAATACAGGTGGAAAATGGGCACCTGGCTACAGGTAGCTCCCATCCTTTCCCATGTACTTCAGTGGTAACAGGAAGAGGAAACATGCTAATGGCTGAGATTTGGGGTCCTGGAGTCAGATCCCAACTCTGCTGAATGATCTCAGATGTGCTTTTAAACCTACAAGTGTTCTCATAGGGTTGTGAAGACTTGGGATCTGACTCCGGGACCCCACACAGCACACCCGTCTCCTGAACACCTGCAGCTGATCACAAGGTAAGAGGATCCCTGAGAAAACTCATCTCTTTAACAGTGCCTGTGTGTTCTCATAGGGTGTGAAGATTGAGATAATGCAGCTAGCATTCAATAAAAGCTAACTATTATTTCATCAGTGTGGGGACGACGTGGGAAAAGAAAATATTAGGAAATACTTTTTACCAAGTAGCCAAATGTATAAAGCCTCCCCGCAATTTAACACCTTGAAAAAGCATCTTATTTTGAATATTAAGAATACTCACCCTCACAGAAGTAGTCAAATTTGATCTATGCTTACAAAAAGCCATGTTAAAAAAAGGAAGTATATCTTAAAAAATGATTTTGTCAAGATGTCTGTTATACAGGCTTTCTCACTTCCCAAATAAAATATGTTATCTATTTCACATTGTAGGTGACACAGGGCTAAAGCTGTGTGCTTTTTTAAAAAAATTTATTTTTATTTATTTATTTTTGTTTATAACTTTTAGAAAGAGGGGAAGGGAGAAAGGCAGAGAGGGAGAGACATCAATGTATAGTTGCCTTTCACCTGCCTCCAGCTACGGACCTGGCTGGAGACCTGGCCTGCAACCTGGTTATGTGCCCTGATTGGAAATTGAACCAGCGACCTTGGGTTCGCAAGATGGTGCCTTATCCACTGTGCTACCAGCCAGGGCTAAAGCTGTCTGCTTTATAAATTTAGAGACAAGCAAACCAAGACTGTCCTGAAATTGGGGGTGAAGGAATCCTAGACCCACAGGAGTAGCTTCCTGACCAGAGTAGCTACACAGGGGATACGAACACAGCAAAGGAAAGCTGGTGTCAAAAACCAGGGCTCAGCCTGGCTGGTGTGGCTCAGTGGATTGAACATTGTCAGCTTGAGAACTAAAGGGTCGCCAGTTTGATTCCCAGTCCGGGCACATGCCAGGGTTGTGGGCCAGGTCCCCAGTTGGGGGCATGAGAAGCAACCACACACTAATGGTTCTCTCTTTCTCTTACACCCCCATTCTCTTCTCTCTAAAAGTAAATAAATAAAATCTTAAAAAAAAAATAAAGCAGGGCTCAGAGAGGGAAACTTCTATAGAATGTGTCCAGCACTGTTCAGGGGAGACAGGGACAATGATCTGGACACTACAGAGAGTCATGTTGGGGAACAAGGACTGTTCATCAGACCTCAACTCGCTCTGAATGAAATAGCTTCTAGACTGCCTCCCACTGTCTGCTTCCACATCTACAAAGCAACCTCTGGTTCAACTGCTGGGAAAGGACACACAGCATTGATGACTGCAGAAAGGGGTTACCATCTGCCACTTGCTATTTTTTCTTAAGATTTTATTCATTATTTTTAGAGAGAGGGGAAGGGAAAGAGGAAGAAAGGGAGAGAAACATCAGTGTGTGGTTGCCTTTCGTGTGCCTACAGCTGGGGACCTGGCTGGAGAGCTGGCCTGCACCCCAGGCATGTGCCCTGACTGGGAATCAAACCAGCAACCCTAGGATTTGCAGGCTGGTGCTCAATCCACTGAGCCACACCAGCCAGGGCTTGCCACTTGATATTTGAGGAAAAACAAATATTCTGGTTTGGACAGTCTGACAGATTAGACACAATGAGTGTGTAGTACCTGTGGGGTTTGCAAGTGTGACTGACCAACTGGCAACTGTATAAGGCTGGCGTCTTAGAAGAATGCCCAGCTCCAGAGAGAATTTGAGAGCAGTCTGTGGAGGGAATAGCTGACGTTACAGGAGGAGCTGATGAGATTACCCAGGAAGGATACATAGAATGAGACGAGGTGGAAAGGAAGCTAAAGATATCCTTGGAGAATAGCAATGTTTACCCTGGCTGGTGGCTCAGTGGATAGACGCCAGCCTGCAAACCCAAGGGTTCGATTCCCAGCCAGGGCACATGACCAGGTTGCAAGCCAGGTCTCCAGCCAGGTCCTTAGCTGGAGGCAGGTGAAGGACAACCATTGGGAATTCAATTGGGAATTGAACCAGCAACCTTGGGTTCGCAAGCCGGTGCCTTATCCATTGTGCTACCAGCCAGGGCTAAAGCTGTCTCCTTTATAAATTTAGAGACAAGCAAACCAAGACTGTCCTCAGTGTTCAACTACTGAAATTGGGGATGAAGGAATCCTAGACCCACAGGAGTAGCTTCCTGACTAGAGTAGCTACACAGGGGATACGAATTGATGTCTCTCTCCCTCTCTGCCTCTCTCCCTTCCCCTCTCTCTAAAAATAATAAATAAAATCGTAGGGAAAAAAATGGCCAGATGGGTGTAAGAGAAAGGTGGGTTAACAGACATTAAGGCAAGAGGAAGCTTCAAAGAGGAAATGGGTAACAGTGTTAAATGCTGTGATGCTGCAGACAGGTAAAAAGTGCCATCAATGGAGCAGTGACCAGTCAGTGGCCTTAGCCAAAGCTGTTCCAGAAGAATAAGAATGTGCAGACGCCAGGCTGCAGCAGGCTGGCTGAGGAAGGTAATAGAGTGGGAAAAGGGACGGGTGTGATGCGTGCGGGCTTCTCATGCAACTAAATGAAGTAGAAAAGGAGAAAGGGCTCTAGTCAGAAAAAAAGGGTCACAGACGTGTATATATTTTAAAGACCCCTGGGGCATACTTTTCAGAATGAAGGGAAAGATGCAGTGACATGGAGAGGTTGGTGACACAGCCAGGGGGTGGAGATCGATGAAAGAGCAAGGCCTGCCATTCAGAGCACCATGTGAGAAACCGGTTAGCTTCTGAGGAAGAAGAAGGGAGAGAGGTGCAGGTGAGGATGATTTTGTTTGGAGGAGGCTGGAAAGCCAATGAGTTCCCGACTCTACGGGTCTGTCCTGAAAGTATCAGCGGCTTTAACTGTTTTAATTATATTGACATGGGCTCGATACTTTTGGTATAGACCTTGTACGTCTGTTTTCTTGTGAAAATTACAATAGTTAAAAGTTACAGTCCCTAACATTTGCTAGGCGCTATGCTAAGTGCTTTACATGTATTGTCTCTTGAAATCCCACACCCACCCTGTGAAACTGGATCCGTTTCTCAACCCTGCCAGCGAATCAGATCACCCCCACAGCTTCTAAGAAAACCAGTATCAAGGCCTAGGTCCCACCCCCCAGTGATGCTGGGCATCTTGTTTGGAGTGGGACCCTGTGCTAGGCATTGGTAGTTTGAGAAGCTCTCCAGGTCAAGCTGATGCACACTGCGGGTGAGAAGCGAGGACAGAGTGACCTGCTAACTGCAGCAGGGTGGTGGATGGCCTGAGGTGACAGGCAAAGGGCTGCTGAGCAGTGCTGAGGGCCTTAGCTAAAGCTAGAGACCAGGAATGAGTGGCCTCCGTCCCCAGGACTGTGTGGCTCTGCAACAGAGTCCAGCAGTCCTGGGTTTAAGTGTAAAGAAGGCTGGACTGATCCTGAGTTGCTGTTTGGCAGGTGGATGCAGAGGGTGGCGAAAAGGAAAAAAGTTGGTGCTCCTAGATCCAATGGCCAAGTCCTTCAATCTAATTTCCAGCTTACAGGACACAGGAGGCTTGAAAAACCAACACGAGGCCTGGGAGGAAATGGAGAAAACACGGCAGGCTGAGGGCCTGGAAGTCTGTGTGCAGAGAAGAGATCAGGGCTGGGGGAGGCAGGAAGTGAGGGGGAAAGCAGGAAGCTGTGGTCAGCAGGTGGGTTTCAGAATCTGGACAGTCTAGTGACACAGGGCAGAGGCAGGCTCAGGAGTGGCAGGATGTTGAAGGAGCCTAGACCTTTCTAAAAGGCTGGAGGGTTCCGGGTCCCTCCTGTGCTCAGGCTTTCACAAACACTGGTCACAACACAGCTGTCCTTCGGCAGGTGAACAGTTAAACATTCCATGGAACACTACTCAGCCATATGAAGAAGCAGGCTATTGATACAACAGCTGGAATAAAATCTCCAGGGAATTATGCTGAATGAAAAAAAGCCGGTCCCTATAGGTTACATACTGTATTGTTCTATCCATATAACATCCTTGAAATGATACAATTACAGAAATGGAAAATCAGATTAGTTGCTCCCAGGGGTTAATGGAGAGGGCAGAGGTAGGGGTGGGAGAGAAGATCTAACTTAATACGTATTATTTTTATTTTATTCTTTTAGAGAGAGGGGAAGGGAGGAAGAAAGGGAGGGAAAGAAACATCAATTGTGTGGTTGCCTCTCACATGCCCACCAACTGAGGATCTGGCCAGCAACCCAGGCTCGTGCCCTGACTGGGAATCTAACTGGTGACCCTTTGGTTCTCAGGCCAGCAGCGTTCAATCCACTGAGCCGCACCAGCCAGGGCAATACTTATTATTTTTAAAAGGAATTACTTTTTATAACTGAGACTGGTCTACATTTTCCAATTTTGTATTATCTTGATTTGATACCAGTGTCAGCCTGGTCCCTTAGGATGAGTTAAGCCAGCTGTCTTTTCCTTTTCTGTGTACAAAAATAACACATGTCCATATGTTAATTACATATAACATGAAAATAAGAACTAGTAACTCACCTTGACTGCATTGCCACCACCTTTGGGGCCCTGAGACTTCTTGTCAGAACTGTCACTCCCAGATGCTGCTCCACCTTTAGAAAAGAGATGACAGGTACTCATTTAAAATGCACCTTGATATTTATAGAAAGGCCCAGGACAACAGGAGTTGATACTTGTGTCCACAGCACCAAACTTCTCGGGGGAACTCTGCCAGGCACTTGACCACACCAAGCTAAATTAATCTGTGACTCACCTCTCTTAAAACAAGAAATTTGTGCCCTATATAAATCCTCTACTGAAAAATAGTTACACAGGTGAGTGTGCTAATGAGTGAGTCCCAGAAGCTTCCACTGAGCTCTTAAAATTTCTTATAAGCACTACAACTATGTGAGTACTCACAATTCTAATATATAAAATCACTAAGAATGTATTTTTAAAGATTTTACTTATTTTTAGAGAAAGGGGAAGTGAGAAAGGGAGAGAAACATCAATGTGCAAGAGAAACATCTATTCGTTTCCTCTTGCAGGCCCCTAACTGGGGACTGGCCTGCAACCCAGGCATGTGCCCTGACTGGGAATCGAACCAGCAACCTTTTGGTTTGCAGGCTGGTGCTCAACCCACTGAGCCACACCAGCTAGGGTTAAGAATATATTTTAAATGAAGATCAAATTCTCCACCACCCGTATTTGGCTAAAGAATACATTTCTTTCTTTCTTTCTTTTTAATTTTATTGTTGTTGTATTACATCCATCCCCTTTTTGCTCCCCTCTGTCCCCTTCCCCACCCACCCATTCCCCCCAAAGTCAATCCCACCTGTTGTCCATGTCCATGGCTCCTTTATATTAGGTTCTTGTCTAAGCTGCTCCCTTTCTTTGCCTCTACCTCCCCCCTCCCCCCAACCCCGTTCCCCCTGACCACTGAAGGCCTATTCCTTGTATTCATATACTTGGTTCTGTTTTGCTTGTTGTTAGTTTTGCTCATTATTGTCCCGTAATGGGTGAGATCATATGATATTTGTCCTTCACTGACTGGCTTATTTCATGGCTAAAGAATACATTTATGTCCAAATTCCCAGCTGGCTACATTGCCTCATTATCAGTATTCAGAGTAACAACCATAAGCAGAAACTTATGCTTTACTAGGATATCATTTTACTACAATATCAACTTCTGTCCCAATGGCAGTATACTTATTAGAGGTTGATTTCCCTACGAACTATTGCTGGATTAAATGTGCAGTTCAAAATACATTTCCTAAGTAGCTACTAAGTTCCAGGTACTGGGAATACTAACATAAACAAGCCATGGTGCCTTTCTTCACAGGGCTCATTTGCTCTTAAATATGTAAACAGATAATGTCAGACTGATCTATGACCCATGGACAGGGGGCTACAGAAGCCCAGGGGAACATTTTAGCCAGTCAGGGAAGGCTTCCTAGATGCACAGGTACTGACCAGGTGAAGGAAGAACAAGGGTGAGGGGGTAAAATACTAAGGTATGTGTCAGAAACTATGAATGGAGCCTAATCAGAGGTGGGAGTGCTGTGAGATGAGCCCAGGGGATGTGGCTGAGGGTTAGGACATGAGGGCTTTTGGGCCCCATTAAGGAACTTGGAATTTATCCTGTAAGTAATAGGGAGCCACTGAAGTTTTAATCAGGACACTCCATTCTATACACAGCTCCAACGGCTAGCACAGTGCCTGGCACACACAGCTGTTCAACCAATTTCAACTCAACTGAAAACCCAAAATACTGTCCATCACCCAATGCCTAAGAACATGTTACCGCCAAAGGAGTTTTATTACATCAAACTCTTTTTTAAAATTTCTTTTTAGAGCGCGGGTAAGGGAGGGAGGAAAAGGAGAAAAAGCATCGATGTGTGAGAGAAACACTGATCAGTTGCCTGTCACACACCCCCAACTGGGAACCTGGCCCACAACCCAGGCATGTGCCCTGACTGGGAGTCAAAGCAGTGACGCTTTGATTCACAAGCCAGTGAGTGCAGTGGTCAATGCACTGAGCCACACCAGCTAGGGCTCCATCAAACTCTTAAGTGGATCTGCTGTATATTGACTGTTCAACGATGTTACCTTCCAGTTATCCCATTCTCTTCCCATTGGATGCTGTCATCTTCTGACTGCCATATCACGCCCTTTGACTGAGGACTCTGGCATCAGCTTCAGGCTTCCTTTCTACCCTCACTCCTCCGTCATCATAGATGAGCTCACCATCTACGCTGAGAAATCATCCAACAACCTAACTGCACAGTTCTGTACCACCGTCCCCAATGCACATACCTTCTACTCCAGACCACCTGCTCCCAGAGGCACACACGATGAAACTGTGCCACGCAAAACTAGTAGTTCAGTCTCTGGCTACAACTTCCAGGTGTCTCATGCCTCATTCCCACAACACTGGGTCTTTGTCTTCACAGAAACCAGCCCCATCTTCATTCGGTCCCTTTAGCTACGCTCCCCTACACTCCCAGACCTCTCCTCCCCTTCCCAGTCTGGATCCCATGCTTGATTATCTGAACTTGATCTCTTCTATTAGCACCCTTGGGCTGCTAACCCTTCTATTATCATTGTCCAACAAAACCTCAACCTCGGCTCAAGGCTATATCTAACTCTTGTCAATCCTATATTGTGCCAGCTGCTCGATACTAGGCAGAGCATCGTTTCCTCTACAAATTCATGGCCTTTAGTCTTGGGCTCTCAGTCCTCAGGGTAATCCTTTTATTAGTGTTTCATCCCTTCTCTCATCACCTTCAGCTACTGTTCCAAGCATTTACCACTCTCAAGGCTCATACTCAGTCCCTGTCCTTCAGCCTTAAAAACTACCCTTGCCTTCCACTTTACTAAGAAAGGAAGGCCATACCCTGGCTGGTGCGGCTCATGGGTTGGTCATCATCTCACAAGCTCAAAGGTCGCCAGTGCACAAGTCCCGGTTGCAGGCCAGGTCCCCAGCTGGGGGGGGGGGGGGCGTGGGAGAGGCAATGGAGGCAACCGTTTCTCCCGCCGGTCATGTTTCTCTTTCTCCCTCCCTTCCCCGCTCTCTAAAAACATTAATGAAATCTCAAAATAAAAAAAAAGAAAGAAATTGAGGCCATTATACAGTCCTACAAACTCCCTCCCTTACCCGTCTCGGGCCCCAATTTTGACAACCACACACATCCCCATCTCTTTCCTTGTGGCCTCAAGCATCAAGGGCTCCTTCTCTTCAAAGCTCAACTGCTCCACCTATGTCCTGGACCCCGTTTTCTCCTAAATCTCATTCCTCTAACTTTACCTCTCAAACTCTACTAGGTTCTTCACAACAGCCTCACTCCCAAGTTTTCCCCCAATAAAACCTTCTCTTAGTCCGCTGTCCTCTTCTATCTACCTTCAGATTTCCATGCTTTTTAAATTAATGCTTTCCAGAGAAGGCCACACTGTCTCTAATCGCTTCCTGGTCAGTGACAACCCTCTGCCTCTGCCCCAGGCTCCAGGGGTCATCAGTCATCCTCCTCCCCTCGCCTCTCACCCGACCCATAGCCCCGATTGCTCTGGCCACTCTACCTTTCCCCCCTTTTCCAGAACCGCTTTTTCCTTTGGGCGGCATCTGCTACACTTGACACTGAACTCTCAACTGTACGGTACCAGTTGCCGTGAGATGCCCCTTCAAGCCCCCCGGGCCTGTCCCTAACAAATGCCTGAAAGCGGCATCGCAACTGACCCTTTTTACTACGGCTCCGGAATCAGGCATATCTTGGGGCAGACCCAGGCCTTTGGCTCTCGGACCAATAGGGCTGAAGATGCTTGACCAATAAGAAGCTTGGGCTGGAGGGCGGGGCCAAAGGTAAAGCGCGGCAGGAAATCCCGCCTCTGCGCTTTTTGTTCCTTTTTTTTTTTTCCACGCGGCCTTATTTGCGTCCGCTCGGCTGTCCCCCTAATTCCCCGAACCCCACACCCTTCACGCGTGCGTAGTGGACGCCGCGGGGCCTCCGCAGTCTCTGTGCGCCGGCTCTAGCCAATCCCGCGTGGCCTCCAAACAAAGGGAAAGCAGGAAGGGCCTCGGTGGCTGCCGCCTCCACCTGCCCCTAGCTAAACACAAGCCTGCGCTCCCTTGCGGTTTTTCCTAAATTTTATTTTGTAGCTGTAGCTGATTGGGTTCAAAGGGTAGTTTCCCAAATAGCTTCTCGCCCCTCTGTCTCTTGCAGAACTCTGTCACGGAGAAAAATTGGAAGCAGTAGGACATTTCTTAAATAATGTTTCAGTCCAGGAAAGAATAGTCCAGGAAAGAATATGTGACATTTACAATGATGAGTGTAAAACTGTCTGTATAGTTATGGGAAATGGCCTTTAAAAAGATCACTGACCAAGCTATAGAACATTCCTGGAGAAGGGAAGGAAAGGGGAAAGGAAGACAACCCCGTTGGTTTCTTCTCACTCCCCCAACTGGGGGGCTTGGCTCATAACCCAGGCAAGTGCCGTGACTGAGAATCGAACCAGTGACCCTTTCGTTCGCAGAGCTGTAGTTAATCCACTGAGCCACACCAGCCACAGCTAGGATGATACTTTTTTTTTTTTCTTAAGTATATAGTGTACTATGTAACATATGCATATAAAGGACAGGAAGGCTGGCAGAGCAACCTTGCTGTGAGAGATCATCCAGTGACAGATGTGGGAGCAGGCAAGGGATATACTGGGGATTGAGGGAGAAATGCTGCTCCAGGACTGGCTTGAGAGCCCTTGGAGCAGGGGAATGGAGACTCCTGGCCCTTGTGGGCCTGTAGGAGTCCTGCTGAGGACTTCTGTCTGGGGTTAAACTTGCAAGCCCCCAGCAGGTGTGGCGTCAGATGTCTGATTAGGGCATTGTCCCTTGGTCACTATCAACACATTCTGCAAGTGTGACAGTGTTTATCTCAGGCGGATTCCCTTGAATCCTGTAGTTCCGGGTTCATTAGCACATTCCACCCCAGCTGCCACTGTACTCTGACAAAGGCTACCCAGACAACTGTGATCAGTGGTGCTAGCACCACTGTGTGTTTCAGTGTGTTTTCCCAAATTACTATACTGGTGCAGCATAGTGTAGTAGTTAAAAGCGTAGATTCTTGAGCCAGACTACTGGTTTCAAATTCCTGTGTTACCTTGAAGTTACCCCCGTCTCTGGCTCAGTTTCATCATCTGTAAAATGGAGTTGATGATAAAATTAAATAAGTTCACATTTATACAGCACATAAAACAATGACTAGTTCCTAGAGTATTAGCTTAAGATAAATGAGCTTTGAATTTGCCCTCACACTCTCTCCCCTTCCTGCAACCCTTTTCCCCCACTTTATACAGAAGATCGGGGCTTTTCCTCTGCAAGGTGGCTGGGCCAGCTCCCGCTGCCAGCCAGAACCTATCAGTGGTCCAACTCCAAGTTCAGTTTGTGGAGACAGCCTTGATGGTCTTGAGATGTTTTGTACTCAGACCAGTGGGTCAGCTATTTCTGATACTGTGCCCATCCCCAACTCGGACATAACAGTCCCCTCATGTGCTGCTGTGATTTCTGGGCACAACACTTCGTGGGCACATCTTATTTCAGCTTGGGAGTGATGAACTTCGGGGGCAAACCCAGCGCAGAAGGGATCATTGCTGCCCTGTAACAAAGGGGGAAGGGATCCCCAAAGTCTCCAGCCCATGGTTGGGGGCTGGGGGAAGAAGACAATACAGCCTGTAATGTACTTTGCATATCTAGGGCAAGCTGGTGGCCCGATAATAGCTGTGCTTCCACCTGAGCAAAAAGGCAATGATACAGCTTAAGATACTTTTCATAACAATAACATACGGTGCTGGGACTCAGCATTTAAAATTAGGAGGAAGCCATGAGTGCCACCCACCCCACCCCCTCCTCTATGAGGTCTGGTGCAAAAGAAGGGGCCCCGCAGTTTTGGATTAAGAGCTTAAGAAGAAGGAATGTGTTGGATAAGCATGATGGAAGTGGGTGCCATGGTGCAGGAGCATGTCGTAGCAGCCATGTAAGAAGGAGCAGGAAGCAGCTGTGCAGTTTGTAGTCAGGAATTGGCCATGCAGCCTGGGCTAGTAGGAAAGCAGACATGCTGCTTTCATCATGCCTGCTCCAGCTGACTCCGAAGCCACCAAGGACTCTGCCTTGCAGACCTGGGCTCTATCTGGATTCTTGGAGTTCAGGACATAGGGAGAGGACACTCTCTTAGGATTCATGGCTTTCCTGAACTTTAGCATGATCCAGTGTAACATGGCACATGCTTTCCTGGCCTATCATATGGGGGCTGAGGACAATGTACCCCAGATCTTGAAGAAGAGAGCTGGCAGCTTAGGGATGGGGAACTATTGGGCTTGGTTTCTGGCTTATAGCCTTTTGGGGAGCAAGGAAGTGCTAGGTCTCGTGGGAGAACAGGGCTCTGCGTTGAAGTGCTCCCAGCCCCCCTCCCCAAGGTTGGAAGATTGTAAATAAAGTTCTGTGTTTCTCAACACTAATTGTTGAGAAACCACCACATGAATGCACCCCAGTTTGTTCGGTAGCACCCCCACTTCTGAGGGCTTTGCCATCTTGGGGTGGGAGTGAAGCAGAAGTTCAGATCTCAGTGATGAGCCTGTGTTCAATGGCTGATGTGCCCGGCAGATACTTAGTTCTTGGAACACCATGAGAGCTCCACGCGTTCCAGCAGATAAAAGCAACAACAACAATTCACAAGCCTGTGCAAGAGGCTGAATTTACCCAAAGCAGCGTGAAAAGGGCAGAAGATCAAAGGAGAAAAGGATAGTCACAGGTCTGGGCGGTGGGTTGCAGGGTTCAAGGCACTTTAGAGACAGATGCAAAGTCATGTTGGATCTTAACTATGCAGCATACGTCATAAAAACCCGGGGAGGGAAATACTCTACCATCTTGTGTTAGCTCTGGAATGTGAGTTTATGGCTAATTTCCTTTTCTCTTTTTTGCCTGTTTCTGCTCTGTTTACATCAACAGGCATATTGTTTTATATTTCCAAGAGAAAAGGCAATAAACGTTATTTGTAAAACAAACAACAACAACAACAACAAAAAGCCAGCTTCTATACAGGTTTCAGTTGGAGCCAGTCTGCGGAGGTCAACTGTGGAGGAGTGTGTGGAGTGGAGTGATGAACGAACAGGAGAACAGGCGGGGGAGGGGGCCGAGGGGAGAAAACTTCAGCCTTGAAACCATGGCAACGGCTGCGGGAGGGTGCACCATGAGTCAGAGCCGGGAATGGCTGCCAGTTTTCTTTTCTATTAATTACCTCCTCAGACTGATTCCTCCCTGCATTTCTTAAACAAGGACAAGCAGGAAGGGAAGCTGCCGGCCCTCTTCCCCAGGGCAGAGGTTCGCAAACCTTCACCCAGGCTCACTGTTCTGCCCAATCTGCTCCACAACCAAAGGGTTGAAGTGTCTTTCCCATTTGAGATCCCAGCACAGCTTATTCTGAAAGGGGCGCTTGAAGCCACAAAACAGTGATCTAGTTGATCCCATTCAGAGGCGGTCAACACATGGGGAGCTCTGGACTGCAGGCTCTGGGGACGGGGTGGAAAAAGGCCACATTTGGATATTGAAGCAGAAAAAAATCAGTACACAGTAGATAGGATCAGCCACCTGCAGAAGTAGCTACCCGTTACAGCAAATGGATACGGGTGGGATGGATGCATCTCCTGAGCCCGGTCAGTGGCTGAAGAACTTTTTGTCCTCCACGATGTTGTGACATGTCTGCCACAAGATAAGGGAGCTTTGAACAACTGTTGTTGTTGTTGCTTTGTTTTGAGGTTTAAAGATATTATTTATTTCCAGAGAGAGAGGAAGGGAGGGAGAAAAAGAGGGAGAGAAACATCCATGTGTGGTTGCCTCTCATGTCCCCAGCTGGGGAGCTGGCCTGCAACCCAGGCCATGTGCCCTGACTGGGAACCCAGCTGGTGACCCTTTGGTTTGCAGGCCGGTGCTCAATCCACTGAGCCACACCAGCCAGGGCTGAAGCAACTGGCTTCTAATAAAGGGCTTCTGAGAAGATTCTAGCTATGTTTATCCAGCCATCACCCAAGCAAAAGAGCGACAGTTTCTGGAGTAGTCCCGTATCTACTGAAGTGGATTTTGTGGAAGGCAGCGCTCATTGGAAACCATGGAAAACAACCAACCCAGGTGGCATCTGTAGCTTGAGCCTGGAGCTTTCCCTTCATGATCTCAGTTTTCCCGGGTCTTGTTGCAGACGATCACCACCGCCATTTTAGAGCTGAAGGAACAAGCTCAGAGAAGTCAAGAAATGTCGTCAAGCTTTCGTAGCTAAGGGCCAGAGCAGGGTGGGGCCCTGAACTCAGGTCTGTCTCACTTGCAAGCTGGTACCCTCTGCGTGACGCCATGCTTTGCCATCCCCTAAATGAAATCCAAGGACGGCCTGCTCCCTTTGTTGTGAGTGTGCGTTCCCCAAGTCAGCTTCCCAGGGGCCACTCTGCCTAAGAGATGCCAAGGCCAAGTTTACACAGCCGCTGTGGGACAGAGATGAACGCTCCACTGGCTAATGCATCAGTGTGTGTTGGTTCTGGGTAACCTGGAAGGTTATCACCTCGGCGCACTGTGCCAGACCTCCCACGCCCAGAGCACTAAGGCAAGGAGAAGGAACATGGCGTGGGTGGGGGACAGTGGGCACAGTATTGTTACCAAGGCAGCGAGGGGACAGTAGGGAAGGTCCTCTGTATCCTCACCTCCAGGAACTGGTCTCCATGCCCAATGGATTCTGCCTCCTAAACACCTCTTCTACCCTGCCCCTCAACATTGTACTGTGAACAATGAACCCCTTACTAGGATTCACCAAATGTCTCTTCTGCTCATCCTCCATGCTGTTCTCTGCTGTTACATACAACCTTTTGCACATTCTCTAGACCATTGAAACAGACTCCACATTGGTCTCTCTGTCATCCATCTCACCATCCTCCAAACTACCTTCCCCAGCAGCCGACAGCGCTCAGAAACACAGATTTGCCGCTCACTTCCCCGATTAAGACCCTTCAGTAACTCGAGTATGTTGAGAGGCAGCTTAGCCTGGCGACCCTAAGGCAATTCTGCTGCTATCTGCTGGCGCATCTCTTGTGAGTCCCCACTGGGCTCCAACTGCGTTCAGTTACCATTTATGGGCCTCAAACGGTACAGTGCCCTCTTCAGACTTCCTGTCTTTGCACAGGCTGTTCTCTCTACCTAATGCTCTTCCCCCATTTTCGATCCAGCTAACTCTTATTGGCATTTCAAGCTCAGGTGCTTCTTTCTCCTGGAAGCCTTCCGCAGACCCTCTTCTCCACCCTCCCCCAGGCTAGGCTGAGGACTAGCCTGATCCCCTAAGCTTACCTCTAACATTTCTACGATTTTGTGTCCCTGTCATAGAGACACCACAGTTTGTTTAACCCCTCACTCACTGAAAAACATTTGTGTCGTTTCCAGTTTGGGGCTACAAATACAGTGGTTATGAACATTATGTACAGGTTTTGGTGTGGATACAAGATTTCATTTCTCTAGGAGTATTTCCAAGAGTGTAATCGCTCAGTTGTAGAGTAACTTTGTATGTTTAATTTTGTAAGAAACAGTCATACTCTTTTCCAGAGTGGCTGTACCACCTCACATTTCTACCAGCAATGTATGGGTGATCCAGTGTCTCTATCTAGTCAACACCATTGTATGTTATTAGAAATTTTTAATTTTAGCCATTTAGATAGATGTGTACTGATATCTCATTGTGATTAAAAAATATTTTATTTATTCATTTTTAGGGAGAAAGGAAAGGAGGGAGAAAGAGAGGGAGAGAAACATCAATATGTGCTTGATGTCCCCAACTGGGGACCTGGCCTGCAACTCAGGCATGTGCCCTGATAGGGAATTGAACCGGTGACCCTTTGGTTCTCAGACCAGTGCTCAGTCCACTGAGCTACACCAGCCAGGGCTCGCTGTATTTTTAATTTGCACTTTTCTAATGGCTAATGATGTTGAACATCTTTTCATATGTTAACTTACTGTCTGTATGTTGTCAATGAAATAAGTGTTAATGTCTTTTGCCCAGCTTCTGATTGGATGTTTTTAACTGTTGACTCCCACAAACTGTTTATAAGCCCTGGCTGGATAAGAAGCCAGCCTACGAACCCAAAGGTGGCTGGATCGATTCCGCAGCCAGGTTGCAAGCCAGGTTGCCAGCCAGGTCCATAGCTGGAGGCAGGTGAAAGGCAACCATACATTGATATTTCTCTTTCCCTTCCTCTCTCTCTGGAACTAATAAATAAAATCTTTTTAAAAATTGCTGTTTAGCCCTGGCTGGTAGCACAGTGGATAAGGCGCCAGCCTGTGAACCCAAAGGTCACAGGTTCGATTCCCAGCCAGGGCACATGACCAGGTTGCAAGGCAGGTCTCCAGCCAGGTCCGTAGCTGGAGGCAGGTGAAAGGCAACCATACACTGATGTCTCTCTCCCTGTCTGCCTCTCTCTCTTCCCCTCTTTCTAAAAATAATAAAATTAAATAAAATTAAATTAAATTTTAAAAAATTGCTGTTTATATATTTTAGATATGAGTACTTTGTCAGATATGTGGTTTGCAAATATTTTCTCCCAATGTCTAAGCTTGTCTTTTCATCCTCTTAAGAGGGCTTTTTGTTGTTGTTCAGAGCAAACATCCTTAATTTTTTTATCATGCTTATGATGGCATATCTAAGAATTTTTTTATCAAGTCCTACACCCCCAAAGATTTTCTCCTGAAAGCTTTTTGATTTACACTTAAATCTGTGAGTTAGTCCTGGCTGGTGTGACTCAGTAGGCTGGGCATTGTCCTGTAAACCAAAAGGTCGCAGGTTGGATTCTGGTCAGAGCGCATGCCTGGGTTGCGGGCCAGGTCCTGGGCTGGGATGTGCGCAAGAGGCAACCACACATGGATGTTTCTCTGCCTCTCTTTCTCCCTCCCCGCCCCTCTCTCTGAAATCAATACACATGTCCTTGGGTGAGGATTTTTAAAAGTCTGTGAGTTAGTTTCATCCACTTGAGTTAGTTTTTGAGTAAGGTGTAAGGTTTAGAGTGAAGTTCCCCCCCTTTTTTTTTTTTTTTTTTTGCCTATAAATGTCCAATTGTTCCAACATTACTTATTGAAAAGTTATCCTTCATTAACTTGTTTTTGCACTTTTGATGAAAGTCAGTTGGCTATACTTGTGTGAGTCTGTTCTGGATTCAGTATTCTGTTTCATTGATCTGTGTGTCTGACCCTCCACCAACATCACACAATGTCCTAAGTCCTGATTATTATAGCTGCGCACTAAGTCTTAAAATTGGGTACAGTGATTCTTGTTCCACTTTATTCTTATTTTTCAAAATTGTTTTTAGCTATTCTCATTCTTTTTACCTTTTCACACACATTTGAGAATAATCTTGCCTGTTGCTGAGATTGTTTTGCATTTTTGGATAGGCATGGTGTTAAACCTATAAAACATTTTGGGGAGAATTGATATCCTTACTTTGCTGACTCCTTCAATTCATAAACAAAGTGTATCTCCCATGTAGTTAGATCTTCTTTGTTTTCATCAGTGTTTTGTAGTTTCAGCATATAAGTCCTGTACATTTTTTAAAAGATTAATATCCATGTATTTTATTTGAGTGATTGTGGGTGATACTATAGTTTTAATTTCAGGTTTCCCATGTTGATTGCTACTATTTATAAAATTGAGTTTTATATGTCAATCTTATATCCTTGACCTTGCTGAACTCATTTATTAACTCTGGGAGATGGTTTATTTTGTGTGTGGATTTCTTGTGATTTTCTGTATAGATTCATCATATCTTTTCCAGAAGAATCCACTTCCAAACTCTTTCAAGTAATTGACAGTCATTTCCTTGTACCTGTAGGACAGAGATCCCTGTTGTTGTCGGTGGTGGTGGTAATGGAGATGGTGCGTGCGTGTGTTCTTGTGTTTCCCTGACTGACAATCGTGGGCCAGTCTCAGTTTCCCAAGGCCACTTACATTCCTTGACATTTGGACTCTTCACTTCAACTCAGTAATGCTGTGGTGTATCCTTTTCACAATTAGAATCTCTCTCAGTTCCTCCGCTACTATCAGAGAGCGAAAACTCTGCTTTTAAGATCTCACTGTGATTAGACTGGGTCCACCAGGATAATAGCTCTTTTGATTAACTCTAAGTCGACCAATTAATAACCTTAATTACATCCCTTGAACCACTTTTGCTATCAAACTTCACATAGTCATGAACATGATAATATATCAAACCATAGTTAGTCACAATTCTTCAGACTAGGGCAGGAAGTCTTGGGGAGCCCTTTTGGAATGGTACCTTACACAGTGTTAATATTTAGTTGGATGCCAGACATTGTGAGTGCTATATTTTTATATTCCTTTAAACATTCTTCAACTTTGTTCTGGGATGCAGTCAAGTTATTTGGAAACAATTTATTCCTTTGAAGTTTACTTTTTAAAAAAGGTTTCCTTTTTTAAAATTTATTTTTAGAGAGAGGGGAAGGGAGGGAGAAGAAGAGGGAGAGAAACATTAATGTGTGGTTGCTTCTTGCACACCCCCAACTGGGGACCTGGCGCACAACCCAGGCATGTGCCCCGACTGGGAATTGAACCAGCGACCCTTTGGTGCACAGGCTGGTGCTCAATCCACTGAGCTACACCAGTAAAGAGCAAAGTTTACTTTTAAGCATTAAGTGGAACCCGGAAAAGCCTTCAGTGTAGATCTAATTTAACCCCGCTGCTGAGGCAATGGCTCTCAGAGGACTCTAATAAGTCCCCCATGAGTTAGGAGTTTTTCAGCTCTTATTGATGGGAACAAGAACCACCTTATGGTCACCTAGTGACCTTATGTGAGTTCCAGCAATTGTTGCCCCTGCTCCTGTCAGGCCATTTCCTTCCGACTGATCAACAGCCGTCTGAGAGCTTGAGGAATACCCTCTACAGACCTCCAAGGTTCTCTCTTTCTGTGCAGTGCTCACTTCTCTGGAGCACTGCCCTGCTAACTGCAGCTGCTTTGGTCTGCCTGGACTCTTGGCTCCATTTACTCAACTCAGAAAGTCAACGGGTCAGTAGCTGGGTCCCTGCTTGTTACATCATCAGCCTGGAAACTGTCACACACAGTTGCAAGCTGGGACAATTAATTGTAGGGATCACTTAGTTGGTTTCCTTCATTCTCTGATGTCCAGTGTCTTGAAAACCATACTCCATAGTTACATATATTCTGCCTGTCTTTGTCTTTGGTATTTTATTTTATTTTTTGAAAAAGATTTTATTCATTATTTTCAGAGAGAAGGGCAGGGAGGGAGGAATAAAGGGAAAGAAGCATCCATGGATGGTTGCCTTTCACCTGCCTCCAGCTGGGGACCTAGCTTGCAACCTGGGTATGTGCCCTGACTGGGAATCGAACCAAAGACCTTTGAGTTTGCAGGTTGGCACCAATCCACTGAGCCATACCAGCCAGGGCTTTTAAAATTTTTATATTTTATAGAGTAGGATAAATCTGGTCCCTGTTGCTCCATCTTGGCCACAAAGGGGAGTTCTGAACTTCATGTAAATGAAACCATATAGTAGTAGATAATTATCTGCATCTGGCTTCTTTTGCAAGTAGCAGCAGTTTGTTCTTTTTCAAATTGCTGATAATATACCATTGCATGAACATTTTCTCCCTTTTAAATGGCTGCATAAAATTCCACTGTCAGGGTATATTATCATTTATCTAATAGGTTTCCTATCGATTTACATTTTGAGATGATCTAGGGGCTCTTGGCAAAAGTACTGCGATGAACATCTTGAAAGGACATTTAACACATATGTGAGTTATCTTCAGGAACTCACAGAACAGTTGGGGGCCAATGATATGTGCATTTTGCATTTCTATAATAATTGTCAAACTTGCCTCTAAAGACAGGACCAGCCATTGCTTCCACTGTGTGTAAGGGTGCCTGTTTCTTCACTCACCCGTTATTAAGGTTAGTAAGAGAGCTGCCTTGGCCACTTAATTGTTGTTCATGCCCATGGGTCCTTTATTATACTAGTCCCTTGACTATTCCTCTTCTCTCTCCCTCCCCTCTGGTCACTGTCCGTCTGTTCCTTGTTTCCATGCCTCTGGTTCTATTTTGCTTGTTTGTTTGCTTTGTTCATTAGTGTCCTGTACAAGGTGAGCTCAAATTTTTTTCTCTGTGTCCAAACCATAAGACTGCTTCAGGAAGGGAAGTCATTATCTTGCGGGGGTTTCTGATTACTTCAGGAATAAGGCATCTTTGGGTCCCATCCAGGGCTCTGATCTAATACGAAATTGGCTTTACAAGGAGCAGAGCCATGGCATGGTTCCCATGGGGTAACCTTTGCTTTGCTGCCACATCTTAAACAAAATAAATTAATTACAGGTCTTGGCAGGGGCTTATCTCCTCTGGGACTAGAATTACACCTAATACGTTTCAAGATAGTAATTGTTTTCAGTGATGCTGGGCATGTTTCTCTTTTGTCACTTAAACAAAATGCTTCCTCCCAAAATGATATAAAAGTCACATGGCCTAATGAGTCATTTTGGCATGTCAAAGTGTTGCCTCTTCCAATGCAATGATGTGAAAGTACACCGAGGCTGCTTCCAGAGGTTAGTAGAAACCAGGTAGTAATTGATGTTAATTGACTTAAAACAATATAAACAGCTTCCACAAAAGTAAGTTCTGCAATACATCATTTCTGTGATATACTTCACAAAAACAGCATTCCAGAGTAAAATAAGTTTTAAAGAAAAAGTGCTTAACTTACTACAATATATCTAAAACACTGTATTTAACAGGTAATAATTCTATAAGCATATTTAAAAGTTTTTGTATTAACTCTTCAATATCCAGCATGGACTTTATTTTTATTTATTTATTTTTTAAAAAGATTGTATTTATTTTTAGAGAGACGGGCAGGGAGGGAGGCAGAGAGGGAGAGAAGCATCAATGTGTGGTTGCCTTTCATCTGCCTCCAGCTACAGACCTTGCTGGAGACCTGGCTGGAGACCTGGCTAGAGACCTGGTTGGGAATCGAACCAGTGACCTTTGGGTTTGCAGGCTGGTGCCTTATCCATTGTACCAGCAGCCAGGGCTGGACTTTAAATACATGTAAAAATATGTATGTGTGTAGCCAGGCAGGCAGGGGGCAAAAAAAAAAAAAATGTATGTGTGTAAATGTATTTGTGCATGTGTTTGGTAATATTGCAATTGAGTTTACTGTAAAAAAGTAGTTCTTTAAACAAATGAATTAACATAAGCATTTTGAAATAATGAAAACTTTGTATTAATATGATTTGAGAGTCTGGCAGTTAGAAGGCAGGAATTAAATGGTGAATTGTCTGGATGTGAAAGAAAAAAAGTACACGTTGGTGGTTACAGAATGGACAGGGGGATGTGAAGAATAATAGAGGAAATGGAGAAGCCAATGAACTTATATGCGTGACACATGGACATGAACTAAGGGGGGCGTTGCCAAAAGGAATGGGGGGTACTGTTTGAAGGGGGGCAATGGAGGAAAATTGGGACAATTATAATAGCAAAATCAATAAAATACATTTAAAAATACAAAAAACTGACATATGATGTACCAATATATGTAGGTTTATAGTGAGTATAGTGCAGGTGGCAATGCAGTCCACCTGTCTGGGTATGAACCCCAGTTTCATCACCTAACATTGTGGGCAAGTTTCTTAATCACTTCTGGGCCTCATCTGTAAAACAGAGTAACACTGCTACAGGGGGCTAGAGGCAGAGGGAGCCCCGCCTCACCCGCCAACCCAGCAGTCCTGGGCCTGGTCCCATACCGCCAGGTGTTCCAGTATCACAAGAAACTGTTAGCACAGAAGTCCTTGGGATGGTCTGTGTCCTTTCCACTGTCTGGGAAGGGAAGCCTTTGAAACTGTGCTCACATCCTAAGGCCCTAAGGGCCCATAGGGCCTAAAGGAAGAAGCCCATTCACACCTTTGGGCATCCCTGCCCCAGTCCGGAAAGCCAGCACCACCTCCACCTGTCAATCAGTATGTAACTTCTGCGCCCCCATCCCCCAACTAGGTAGGTCCTCAGAACAAAGGACTTGTGCTCTTGGCGCCCTTGGCCCTCAGGCCCCCTTGGCCCTCAGGTCCCCTGGGCCTCTGGCCACACTAAGGCAAACTTGCCACCTTTGCTTTTGCTCTCCCATTCATTAATACATTTTGTGTGCATATTAATAAACTTGCCCATTTGCAATTCTTTATGACATTGGCAAGAAGAACCAGGGTTTCTCCATTAGCAATATTAGTATATTTCCAATAGGGAGTTTGGGGGAAGGAAAAGAATTTTAATAAAGCACAACAATGCTTGACACGTGGTGTTCTTTCAACAAATATAAACAATTACTGTGTTTGCATGAGCCAGTACTTTTCTGTTGTGGACAACTATATCAATTAGCATAAAGCTTTGTGAGGTGAGTTCCTGGTGGATGATGGGTGTTTAACAGTGTAAGGTGCATTCTTTTAGCAAAACCTATGACAACCCTCAGGAGCTATCAGAAAATAAAGGGAGCCCTGACTGGTAGCACAGTGCATCAGGCACTTGCCTACGAACCCAAAGGTCGCTGGTTCGATTCCTCAGCCAGAGCACCAGCCAGGTCCGTAGCTGGAGGCAGGTGAAAAAGGCAACCATGCATGAGAGATCTCTCCCTCTCTGCCTCTCTCCCTTCCCCTCTCTCTAAAAATAATAAAATAAAAATCTTAAAATAAAATAAAGGGAGCCCTGGCTAATGTGGCTCAGTGAATTGCAAACCACATTAATCACCGGTTCGACTCCCAGTCAGGGCACATGCCTGGGTTGCTGGCCGGGTCCCCAGTTGGGGGCATGTGAGAGGCAACCACACACTGATGTTTCTCTCCCTTTCTCCCTCCCTTCCCTTCTCTCTAAAAATAAATAAATAATTTGAAAAAAAAAGTAAAATAAAGGGAAACAACAGACACATACACACTCACACACACACACACAATAAACACATGTCCATAAAAGACAGTTTATGCAGGCACTCAGAGAAATCACCTTTGTGGTGGAAATGCTGCCACAACCGTTAATTCTCAATATTTGCTGGTGAGGTTTATTTACCCTAATTGGACATAAGAAAAGGCTAGTTGGAGGGGCAGGGCGAGGGGCACACTGGAGGCAGGAAGGACCTGAAAAGTGTAAACAAACAGGGGTGAAAGTTCAGGGACAGACAACAAGAAAGGCTAGAGAAGGGAGTGGATTTTGAGTATGATTTACACATCTGTCTTCCTTCGCGAGCCACGTGAGATCTATACTAATGATCCCTCTAGGCTGAAGATGACTCAGTAAATATTTGTTGGTGGAACTGAACAGAATTAAAAACCAAGCAGGTCAGCAATGGTGTCAAGGATTTCCAAACAAGCAGGAGAGAACAGGTAGAGTGGGTTCCTACAAGGTGTCCAGGAACCATATCTCTGAGTGCAGCGGAGACAGATGGATGCCGGGAACTGGCAAGACATTATTAGAAAATAAAAAATAAACAACAGTGCCTGCCTCAGCCGCACAGACCCTAAAATTAGAATGATACAGAGAAGATTAGCAGGGCCCCTGGGCTAGGCTGACACTCACAATTACGAAGCGCTCCGTATTTGAAAGAAGAAAACGAGAAAGTAGATATCACAAACACTGCCGAAATGTTGGGCAAACTTTCTCTATCATCTCTCACTACTAACAACTGTCAGTTTGGTGTATTGCCTTGTAGTGGTGTTTGTTCCCATGTTTATTAATTTTGGTTCATTAATTCAGTCAACAAATGTTTGCTGAGCACATGTGCCAGGCGTATTGGGTGCATGATTGTGTGCAGTTGCCACTGTAATTGTCACACCAGTTTGCGGCCTGCCTCTCCTGGGTTCCCCCGCCGTGTGTTCCTGAGCACAAAGTGCCCCAGGATCAGGCAGGTTCAGGAACACTGTCGATGAGAGCCCTTCTCTTGGCAGTTCACAACTCAGTTTCCTCTTTTGTAACTCTTTCTCCACTGGACCCCTAAATGCTGGCAGGCCCCAGGCTCAGCCTGAGCGCTCTTCTAGCCTCTTTTCACTTTCACTTCCTGGGAAAACCCATCTGGTCCCAAGGCTCTCAACCTCTGATGTTCTAAGGACGCCCACGTTTCTCTGCAGCCCCGACCCCTGCCTGCCCTGCCGATCTGTGCGTCCAGCAGCCCACCCGGCACCACTGCCTAGCGTCTAACAGGTACCTGAGCGTTAATATACGTAAACCATAACCACTCTTTCCTCTGTCCCTCCCAAACCTCAGATCTGCACCATCGTAATCAGTGGTGTCACCGGCTGCTGAAACCCAAACCTGAGGAGTAATTCTTTGTTTTTAATAGTTTATTTATTTATTCTTAGAGAGGAAGGGAGGGAGAAAGAGAGGAAGGGAAACATCCATTGGTTGCCTCTCATGTGCCCCCAACTGGAAACCTGGCCCGTAACCTAGCCATGTGCCCTGCCTGGGAATAGAACTGGCGACCTTTCACTTTGCAGGACTACACTCAACCCACTGAGCCACATCAGTCAGGGCTGAGGCCTCTGTTTTGATACCTCCCTTTCATTTGTCACCCACCTCCAGCTCTCTGACCTGTCTGCGGGGTTCAATATTCAAGTATAACTGAAGTCCCTCCATTTCCCTTCACCTCCGTGTTCATCACCTGGGCCTGAGCCACCGTCCACTCTGCCTGGCTTGCTGCAATAGTCTCCTTCCTTCATTCTGGCTTCCACTCCAATCTGCTCCCACGGAGCAGCCAGCATAGTTTTACTTTTTATGAGTTTAACTATGTCCTTATTTTTGTAATTTTTTTTAATTAAAAAAAAAAAACTTAATCTCTGGCTGCTGGCTCAGTGGATTGGCACTGGCCTGCAAACCCAAAGGTCTCTAGTTCGATTCCCAGCCAGGGCACATAACCAAGTTGCAAGCCAGGTCTCCGGCCAGCTCCTTAGCTGGAGGCATTAGCTGGAAACATTGATGTTTCTCTCCCTCTCTGCCTCCTTCCCTTCCCCTCTCTCTAAAAATAATAAATACAATCTTTAAAAATTTTTTCTTAATTATATTTTATTGTTTGTGCTATTACAATTGTCCCCACTTTTTCCCCCTTCACCCACCTCCCCCCAGCCCTCCCCTCAGGCCATCCCCACACTTCTATCTATGTCCATGGGTCACGCTTATATGTTCTTCAGCTACTCCCTTCTTCACCTCCTTTCACCCAGTCCCCCATCCCTTCTCATGGAACAGCTGTTCCATGTGTCCTTGCCTCTGTTTCTATTGTGTTCCTCAGTTGATTTTGTTCATTAGATTCCACATACAAGTGAAATCACAAGATATTTGTCTTTCTCTGGCTGATTTATTTTACTTAGCATAATAATTTTCAAGTTCATCCATTCTGTCACGAAAGATCACAGTTCTTTTTTTTTTTTTTTTTTTTTACTGCTTCACAGTATTCCATTGTATAACTGTCCCATAGTTGTTTTATCCACTCATCTACAGATGGGTACTTGGTCTGTTTCCAGGTCTTGGCTATTGTAAATAACATTGCTATGAACATAGGTGTTTCACCAGGATCGTTTTTAAAAGGTCAAATCATGTCAGTGACCCCCCTGCAACCCTCTGATGGCTTTCATTTGCTCATAGAACAGGTTCCAAAGTCCTTACCATGGTCACTCTGCTTCCCTTACTCCCCCCAAGCGGTGCTGGGCTTCACTCTATTCCTTGGAAACAGCAAACTCTCTCCCCTCTCTGGGTCTTTACATTCGGTGCCCACCTGCCCAGAAGACTCCCTTCAGGCTTCTTGTGGTCTCACCTCGCTATCCCCCAACCAGAGGTTCCCTTCTGTGACCAACCCATCTGGAGTAGTCCCATGTACCATGTCACCTTGTTCATTTCCTGCCAGCGCTCGCTGCAATCAGAAGTGATTTGATGCATTTATTGGTATTTTGCCTCTTCTGGCTGGGATATAAGCTTTAGGAAGGCAGGGATCTTGTCTCCCTGATTTACTGCTATACTCCTCAACACCTGAGGGTCTGACATGCCCACTAAATACTTGTTGAATGAGTGAATGTGAAACAAAGGCTCCAAGAAGTCCAGTGGCAAAAAAGCCTTTGAAATCTGGTATTTGATGTCCTGGTTGGTAGCACAGTGGATAAGGTGCCAGCCTGCAAACCCAAAGGTCACTGGTTCGATTCCCAGCCAGGGCACATACCCAAGTTGCAAGCCAGGTCTCCAGCCAGGTCTATAGCTGGGGGCAGGTGAAAGGCAACCATACATGGATGTTTTTCTCCCTCTCTGCCTCTCTCCCTTCCTCTTTCTCTGGAAATAATAAATAAAATTTAAAAAAAAAGAAATCTGGTATTTGAAACATTTATTAGTAATGTCCTATGTTTGGGGAAAAATACTTCAGGAAATGCTAGCAGAAGTATTTTTTTTTCCTGTTTACTCCTCCAGTGTAACGGAGTGAAAAATAACAGATTTCCTATTCAGACAGATATGTACTCAAATCTTGGTTCTGCCCTTCATTAGCTATGTGACCTTTGGCAAGTTCATTTGCTTCTCTGACCTTCAGTTTCTCCATATTGAATTGGAAAGAACAAGAAAAGCCTTTGGAGGTGGTTGCATTAAACTAGATAAACTAAGTGCACGTAGTAAAATATGTCAAATGTATCACTCACTCATGGTCATAATTATGATTTTGACTTAGTGAAGTGTAGCAAAGTGTATTCAACAGTTTCCTTGTGGAAGGATACTTGATTCACTTCCAGACTCTTTTATATACCCGTTTCCTTTCTTTGTCTAATTTTCCTAATCTCAGAGGGATTACTAAGTAAAATGGTATAAACATTTAAAGTTCCTGGTGCTTATTGCTAGATTTCATTTCCAAGAGAGTGACCCCACCCCCAAGAAAGCCACACCATCTCAGCCGATGGTTTTGCTTCACCAAAATTGGATGTAGCCAGAAATGAACTTCCCCAGGCTCCTACGCCTGCACCAGACCATATGCCTGCTGCCCAGACACTCTGCCTCTGTGCTGTTACTATGGAAGAACGGCCCTCATTCCTATGAAAGCCAAACAACCCTTCCTTCTGTGTTCAGGATATCACTCACTCTCTCCTTTTCAAGGGCTCCTGCTTCATCAATATATCCCTTCACTACTGGACCATTGTCATCTGTATACAAGCAAGCACCCATGTCACCCGTCCTAGAAGTCCTCTTCTTTGAGAGAAGAAATTCTCAAAGAATGTAGTCATTTTCTCCACTCCTTCTCTTCCTGTTTTCTATCTAACCAACTCCAACTGAGGTTCTATTATTATTATTATTTACTATTATTTTTAAATGATTGTTTAGGCTGTTACAGTT
Source organism: Noctilio leporinus (assembly GCA_004026585.1). Classification (NCBI taxonomy): domain Eukaryota; kingdom Metazoa; phylum Chordata; class Mammalia; order Chiroptera; family Noctilionidae; genus Noctilio; species Noctilio leporinus. The sequence goes on along the minus strand of PVIW01001463.1, from coordinate 245,921 downwards.
GTTCCCACTTTTCTCCCAAGGTTCTATTTTACAACTCTACTGAAACATGTGGTGTCATGTATTTAGTAAATCCATTGGTCCCTTCTTGGTCCTCATGTTATTTATTTCTCAGCAACACTTGAAACTGTTGATCCCTCCTTTCTTTTAAACACCCTCCTGTTTTGGCTTTCATGACACCACATTGTCCAGGTTTTCTCTATTTGCTCTGTCTCATTCTTCTTTGCTGACCCTCTTCTTCTACCAAGATGCCAAGTGTTGGTAGGCCCCACAGCTTTGGCTTGATTTTCTCTTTTAACTACTCTCTCTCCCTAGGTGAGATGGTTTGGTACCTATATGTACGTATATGCTTATGGCTCCCAAATGTACACATATATCTCATATCTCTAGCCCTAATTTCTCTCCTAAGTCCCAGTCCATATAACCTACTGTCTATTTGATATTTCCATGTGTATGACTGATAAGAATCTCAAACTTAATGTGGTCAAAACACAACTTGATTCCCCTCAGCTCAAATGTCACCTCCTGACAGATGCCTTCCTTGACCACCTTATCCAAAATAGTTGTCCCAAACACTATCATAAAATACTATTGTATTTTTTCTAGATAATCTCAAATGATCTTGCTTGTTTGTTTACTAATGTGATGTCCATTCTGTCACGCTAGAATGGAAGGCTCTTGAAGACAGGAACCCTGGCTGTTGGCTTACCATTATAGCGTATGGCAGGTGCTCAACTACTATCTGTGGAATAAATGTTCAGTGAAAAGGAGAAGCTGGAAATACCGGACAGAGGGGTGTGAGGAAGTGTGCATATACAGGTAGGATTATGGATTTGTTGATAGGAAGTTAAGGGATGTTTCTGTCTGATGACTTCTACCTGGTCCAGGAAACAAAAGGCTAAGTCATCCGCTGGAGAAGCAGCAGACGGAGGGCAGGGGGAGGTGGGCAGGGCATGCGCCTAATGGAGGGTTTCAAGTCTGAGGAGAGGAGAGGTTTGAGGTTATGATGAACAGGAAAGAGAGCTGATCATGGAAACAGAGGAACTTTTTTTCGAGGCGGGGCAGAGCTGAAAGGCCCCTTTCAGTAAGCGAGCACCAGTGTGCATGACGGTGTGGTCTCCTCCGGCAGCCTCGGTGTGGGGACGGGGAACGTGGCAGCCGTGTGGGCCTATGTGGCAATGTGCCTGGTGAGTGGGAGGAAGGACAACGGAACGAGAGTACTTGAGGATGTTTGAAAGATAGTGGTCAAAACGCTAGACCTGAAGTAATTGGAAAGAAGCTGGAATAGAGAGAAGGGTTGCGAGATAAGGAAAAAGTAGACTGAGCTCCATGAGGGCGGAGACTGTTTGTCACATTCAAAGCTGTATACCCAGGACTTCACACAGTGGCTGATGTGCGAGAGATGCCTACTAAATGTTGAATGAGTGGGTGAACGAATGGGCTAAGTTATTGGAAGTCCCAATGAAGTTGAAGAGTGTAATGAAGTAATTGAATGAGAGACTTGCAAAGACACGAGGCTGTAGGTGATTGAGGTTAAAGGTTCAGTGGTAACACGAAGGATTCTGGAGGATAACAAGGTCCATTTGTCACCCTGTGGGTAGGTGGCTTAAGCAGAAGACGAGGTCATCAGAAGTAAGTGGGCCAAAGAAATGAGGAACTAGGGGTTGGCAATGGCTTCTTTTCTTTCACATGTATTTGAAGTGACCCTGGATTGGGCAAGTCTGGGGGTGAAAAGAAAAACTGAAAGGAGGGGAGTGGCTGAGAGGGCCAACAAACACAGTCTGGAAGTTGCAGTGAGGAGTAAGGAAAAGGCTCACTGCACCTCCAGCTGCAGAAGTATTCGGGGAGGGGGGAGAATCTCTGAGGAGAGGCCTATGAGGAGCAGGGTTCTCAGGAAAGAGCCAGGTTTCAGTGAAGGAAGGTGCTGGTAGGGGGATCTTTCTGTTTGCGTTGTAAGGGTATTTATTAATCTCTAGGATTGGGGTTCCAATGGGCACACTTTCAAAAAAAGATGGGAGGGCCCTGGCTGGTGTGGGTCAGTGGATTGAGTGCCAGTCTGTGAACCAAGGGGTCACTGGTTCGATTGATTTCCAGTCAGAGCACATACCTGGGTTTCGGGCCAGGTCCCTGGTTGGGGGCATGTGAGAGGCAACTGCTATGTATCTCTTGCGCACTAATGTTTCTCTTCCTCATTCCATCACTCCCTTCCCCTCTTTCTAAAAGTAAATAAAATATTTTTAAAGAAAAGGTGGGAGGGAGGGGAGTGGGAGGAGGTTGAGGAGCAGGGCAGAAGCTTAGAGCAAAGTGAGGTAAGTGCTGAGAGAAGAGTTCATACCCAGGGTGGTGGCTCCTGGAAAACAGGCACGAGAAGCCTATTGGCCCCATGGCTGCCAAGTGGCCTCGTCTCAGCAGTGGCCTCGCTGGACTGCAAGCTCCATGAACACCAGGCTGGTGTCTACATCAGTCACTACTGTACCCTCAGCACCCAGCACTCGGCTGAGCATGTGGGAGGAGCGCATTGCATTGTCACTGAATGGATGAAGGAAAGAAATGGATGAAGAGAGTACAATACCGGCCCATTATAGGTGCTTGATCGATTGCCAGCACTTGGCTGGTGCTAGTATTATTCCCGATATTGTATGATGGATTCACTTATGCATTTGCACACGTGAATTGCCTTTGGAAAGGGTTTGTTAATGCGCCGTAATGAGGGCTGTGAAACACCGAATCCAGTTAAGGCTATTGGCATGTATCCCAAGATGGGGACTATAATTTAAGAAAGCTATGAACTTCATCAAACCAGCTGTAAAAGGAGTGGGCATCAGAAAATTAGACTTTGTACCTGTTTGTAACTGCTCCTGGGACCAAGACACCTGTGAGGGACACAGAACTCTGTTGCCCAGATCCCCCTTCAGGGGTGGACTTGCTGGGTGGGAGAGCTTGTCAGCGAAGAACCTCCTCTTGCTATCAGCTCCTTCCGGGATTGGCTGGGCTGGACAGGCTCACCTACAGAGTGGGAGAAAACCAAAATCCCCCACTCTGCAGTTTGGGGATGGGGGTGGGGTGTGGCTCAGTGGACCCGCCTTTGTCCTTTTCACAGCAAGAAAACAGGAGGGAATGGGTGGGTGGGGAGGGGGACAGAGGGGAGCAAAAAGGGGATGGATGTAATACAACAACAATCAAATTAAATTTTTAATAAAAGAAAAAGATCCCTGGCTGGTGGCTCAGTGGATAAGGCACTGGCCTTTGAACCCAGGGATTGCTGGTTCGATTCCCAGCCAGGGCACATGGCCAGGTTGCAAGCCAGGTCTCCAGCCAGGTCCGTGGCTGGAGGCAGGTGAAAGGCAACCACACATGGATGTTTCTCTCCCTCTCTGCCTCTTTCCCTTCCTCTCTCTCTAGAAATAATAAATAAAATCTTTTAAAAAAAAAAGAAAGAAAGAAAAAGAAAAAGAAAATAGGAGGGGCCTTACCCGGAGGGTAGTGACGGAAAGGCTTACAGGGCTGCGCAAAATCCTGTCAGTGGTCAGAACTGTTTACTGTGCACCTTACGTCAAAGGGGGTTAAAATAGGGGAGGCAGCCATTAAACAGGCTCAGGCTCTGTTTCTCTCCCTTGCTCCTGGATGACCCACAGACACCAGCCTGAGAAACAGGAAAGAGCTCACTTGCTTTGGTGGGGGGTCGAAAGTGGGGAAGGGAGAGGTGCAGCTTTCGCAGGGACAGAGAATTATTTGTGGTGTAAGAGATGGGGAATATGCACAAGATTCTCCTCAAACTGGGTACAGCAGCTGCCGGGAACTTGGACTGCATAACCGGAAAATGCTAAGCTGTGAACTCTTGTGTTTCTGAAAAATAACACTGAAGATTTCTGTGTGGTTTCTGAAGATAACCACGTGCTTATCTGTTTTAAAGCTAGCCTAATCGGGCAGAACTATGTGTTTCAGGTGTTTTTAAAGGGAGCGGGATTTAATGGCATGATTGCACCTTTAATATAAATTTGTATAACCTTCAAATAAACAAAATACCTTTCTTTTTCACCAAACTCTCTTATTAACAGTTTTCCTTTTTGGTGACGGGCAAAAAGGGCCCATTAAAACTGAGGACCATCCCAAACACACACAAGGGTCCTGTTACAACCTCACACAAGGTCAGGGCCTCGGTGGGGTGCAGGACAACTCCGGTGGGTCTGTTTAACGCCAGAGCTTGCCATCAAGTCAGCCGAGACTTTGTGGCACCTGCCTTGGTGCCATTGTCTCTTGCCTAAGGCTGTTTCCTTCCCTTCTCTCCTACGGATGTTGATCTCCTAGGCTTTCCCTAAGAAACACGTTGCACACGGAGCTTCCTCCTGGAGGCTGCTTTCTGGGAATCCGACCTGCACTACTACCTTGATGCATGGCTCACACACAGGCTCCCATAATCTCAGGGGTCTGATGGGGATGTAAATGAATGAAGCTGGTTGGGTTGAATAGAGCAGGGAGTGGTGGAGAATCAGATGAACTGGAGAGGCCGTGTCCCACCTAAATTTTTATCTTTTTACTTATTTATTTTACAGAGAGGGGAGGAAAGGGAAAAAGAAAGGGAGAGAAACGTCACCGTATGGTTGCCTTTCACCTGCCTCCAGCTACAGACCTGGCTGGAGACCTGGCTTGCAACCTGGTTATGTGTGCTGACTGGGAATCAAACCAGCAACCTTTGGGTCCACAGGCCGGTACCATTCCACTAAGCACCACCTAGGGTGACCACCTTAATTTTTAGAAGTTGAAAAACAGCACCATGTGCAACAGGCAATGTGCGTAAGCTAAGTTCAGCCCCTGAGGGCCTCCTGCTGATGACCTGTACTTGAAAGATGTTCTCTCTCTTTGGTTAATGAATATCCTGAACCCTATCTGCTCCCCTCGGGTTAGGCCCTAAAAGCTTCCCTAACTCATGGTGCGGGGGTGAACACTGGACCCTGAACTGCAGATTCCCACTGAGGCACTGCTTGCGTAAGGCCCACCTTGAGTCAGCTTCCTTTTCTCTGACCTTTATCTTATATGTTATACCTGCTATTGTGTGCGAGCAGCCCTGGCCTCTCTCCCTGCCCTTAGAAGCTTTCTAGCTTGTTTCCAACTCTGTTGCGTCTTTTTGGAAGAGCAGCCTGATGCTGCCTGGGACAGGAGCTAGCTCGGGGCCCAGGGACACAAGGACACTGGCTGCGTCGCTTGAGAGGCCTGGGCCAGTTGGAAACAGAAAACAAAGCTCCCTTTGCATGTGAGTTTACCCTTGAGTGTAGCTCTCACCACCTGAATGGTGGAACCGTAGCCTTTCTGAGGGATGGAAACGATCCGAGCCACATCTGGTTTGCGCTTTTTGCTCCCAGGCCAGCCTTGCAGTGGACTGCCTTGCTGGGTGGCTTCACTGAGCCAGAGAACAAAGAGGGAGAGCAGCCCCGAGCGCAGTTGCTAAGGCAACCTCCCCTCAGGAGCCTGGCAACTGCGTCAGCCCACTTCACCACTTCACCACTTCGCCACTTCGCCAGAGCTTCGCCTCACGCTCAGCCCCTTGTCGCCTCCAAGAGCAGCGGAAAGCAAATCCTCGAGGTGAAGTCCCCGAGCACACTTTACCTGCCTGTATGGCTGAGGTTCCCAACCCAGTGTACCTTGTGCCAGACGCTGTGTCCCCAAATGTCTGTTCGGGGCTCTCGGGGGGGTTATGAGAATCAGATTCCATGTGTGTGGGCCCCATACTTGTGTGGTCAGGAAACATGCTCACAAACCGGGCTGAGGGTCTGAATAAAGGCATCGTTGCTCAAATGAAAACCAGAGGGGGAGACAGAAAATGATTTGAACAGAAGTTGTTTATTTTAAGAAGACACAAACAGCTCTAGCTATATAAAGAATACAATTCATTTGCTGGTAGCAAGCCAGTAAGGAATGATTTTGTTTAAAAAAAGAAAAAAGAAAAGACTAGAAAAACCCTTTGTAATATCACCCCACAGAGGGCTCCCTTCCATTTTGTGTTGGAATTACAGAGAGGCTGGGATTCTGAACTTTCTTGCTTCCTGTTGCTTCTTGAAATTTTTATCCATGGACACATTCTCATCACTGAAGGGGCTGCCTTATTTCTGCCTTCCAGTTTAGGACACTGGTGTGTAAATACTAGTCTCCCTTATTTTCCTTACATGCACTGTTGGCACTCAGTAAGCACTGAACTGGAAGTGCTAACTTCACAGAAGGTCCATCTCCCGACTACACGTAGTAGGACTAGCCAATCCTCCTTCGTGATTTTCCTTTTGGCACATGTGTGGCACTTTGGCTGCCTGAAAGTCAAAGGCACAAGCCTGATTCCTTTCCTAAGCCTGGAAATCCTAAACAAAAGGCAGAAAGAAACTGTCTCCTGGATGCTTTCAAATCAGGAAATCCTGAAAATAACTCATGTCCCTGACTTTTTAAAACTCAGATTTCAGTAAGTGGGTAGATCCCTGGGCTCAAATGACAGAACATCAGCTAAAGGTCCTGAAAAGCGATTTCCTTAGCTAGGAGAACCTGCAGCCTGAGAGGTATGGCTGAGTGACTGAGTCCATAATGAATGAAAGTCACAGCTCTCTGCATGTTGGCCTCTTCAGAACTGCCTCAGAGGAGTTTCTTCAAAGCTTCCTGGGAGAAGCAGGCAGCAGAAAAGACAGAAAAAAAGGGAAATGCCTCAGGAGCCCCTACAATCCCCTTCTCCTTGACCAGCCCCATCCGACTGGACATGGACCAGAGAACTGCTGTGAGTGCCGCATGGGGCGTGTGTGCGCACGCGCATGTGTGATATATGCCTTAGGGAACGGGGACTTCACAGTCCAGCTGGAGAACCCACGCTTGCACACTCAGGCACACACCTTCTCATTCACTCATATCTCCCCATGTGCAGATGAGCAAATAGACCTCCAAGTAACAGCATGAGGGATAGAGATGGGGCAAGATGGAGCGGGATATAAAGGAGCTTTGAAGAGTCCTTTTAGAGGTGCAGGAAACAGCAGGTGGTAGTATGCTGAATACCTGCTGGTTGTGGTGCTGTCCAGGGCACTCCAAGGAGTCCATCCCTGGTGGCCAGGACCCAGGAGGCCGGGGGTTTTGGGCAGGAAAAGCTAGGGGCACAGGAATACCTTCTGTAGCTCATTATTTTTCTTGCTGGGGCCAAGTCTAGATTAGGTCCAAATCATATTCGAAAATGGACATGTGAACATTCTGGGTTTTTTAACCAGCCAGTGGCACCAAGAGAGCGGGTGATCTCCCCAGGGAATTGTACACTGGACTGAAGTCCCAGGGCCTGGGCCACTGGACTCTCTCCAGAGACAGCCCTGAACTCATGATGGTGTATGAGGCAGGGTGGGACAGACAGATGAACCACAGTCAGGGGGTAATGATGGGACAAAAGAAACAAGAAAGGTCAGAAATCCATGCTTCCCTGCCAGCTTCCCTTAAACTTGTGGAAGCAGAGGCACATTGGCTAACCAGGAAGAGAGGGCTGGAGAAAACAACAAGGGTTCCTGCGCTGAGGTAGTGAGTGAGAATCATGAGAGCTAGATGGCGAGATGGCTAGATAGATGATAGAGAGGCAGAGACATCATAAAGGGCCCTACTGAAGAGCAGTGGCTGGTAGAAGCAGCCCCTCCCCACCCACCTCTGTGAAGACCTGTCTGACAGTGAAGGAAGTGCACAGGCAGTGAACCAGACGACCGTACACAAGCCAGCGATCACATGAGGTGGGTCACAAGAATACCAGTCTCAGAACGTAGTCTGGACCAGGACTCAGCAAGGACAGTAAGTGGGCCAGATCCAGCCTGAGGCTTTGCATGACCCAAGAGCTGATACTGGCATTTATATTTGTAAAGTTTAAGAATACCTTTTGAAAGGTCAAACAACAAGAGAGAAGAATTTGCTACTGAGGCCATATGCAGCTCGCAAAGCTTCTTAAAGTAGTTACTATCAGGCCTTTTACAGAAAAATAAAATGATCAATCCCTGGTCTAATGATGGAAAAAATACCACCACCCTCTGAGAGTTCCTGAAAAGGGAAACCAGAAAAGGTCCAGGAGGAAAAAGGAAACAATGATAATTACTGGAAATACCACTCTGTACACTAAGACAGCCTTAAAGGGCCTCTGCCTGCAACTTTACAGAATAATGAGGTATGCATGAACTACCAAGGACAACCCAAGAATAGCTAATGAGAGTCACACTAATGAACAGGCACTAGGCAAAGAAGGTTCTGGAAAAGAGATGGGATGTGGAACTCAGCACTGGTCAGGGAATTCTGCTATTGTTTGATAAGATGGAGATAGAATTTGAGCCCAGGGATTGACAAAATATCAAGCTAGGTGGAGTTTATAGGACACAACTGAGTTGCTATCTCATGAGCATGTAATGGTCTGAAATCTCATAAAATTTAAGAAGGGAAAGATAATGGAGATTCTAGGAAAGCCTACATTGGCTTGCCCTACTTTAAATAAACACCAGTTACAAAAAGTTACACTAGAAGAAGAAGTAGCGGCTTTAAGGGGACATTGACAAAAGGATTCTTTGTTTTTCAAAATAAATCCCCAAAACATTCCCTTACACAGAAAGCTTCTCTCCTAAAAAATGGAATTTGATGCAAAAAAATTAATTTTTCCAACAACTTGTACGGAAAACACCATTGTACAAAGTGGAATACGTATATTGAATTTGGAGGAAAATTACTGTCTCTAAATTAAAAATCAGATTTGTCCTTGAATTCATGATCACTTTTCACCACAGCATATATATTGGTTCACTGAAGTATCTGAGAAATTCATGTGTCATGAAAGGAGAAGTCAGCTGTAGGTCTTTTATAAATGCGGTGTTTTAGATGAAAGGCAGGAGACCTGAGATGGAGGCCGAGCCCTGCCACTGTGTGACATTGGGTGACTTATTTAACCATTCTGGGCCTCCGTTCCTCATCTGCAAAATGAGAAGTTGGTCCCTTGGAGCTCTAATATTCCATGACTACAGATAAATATAGAAATAAGATAAATACAACGATCTAGAAATAAGAAATATTCCCCCAAGTAAGCTTTGGAGTCAGTAGAAAATGTAGCAATGAAATAGAATAAAAAGAATAAAATTTTAACTACTAGCCAGAGTAAATATATCTCATTTAAAAATTAATGAAAGATTTGCAATTTACAATCGATCAGGAGAGATAAGAACATACACATTGACATCTGTTCACCATCATACAGATGGAGGAGGACGTGAGCTCGGGGTGACTTGTACAATGAGCACGATGCTTGTTCGCATGCATAACATTCTATAAAATCGGACATTAGAAAAGCTCAACACCACGTGAGGAATAAATTTCTATAAAGCTTGGCATTAAAGAGAGGCTAAGAGGGGTCAACTGGTTGTTCCAGTTCGTATTTTGTTTGAGGATTTGTTGATATCAAATTCCGCTATGGAGGCAAAATCTTAAAATCGAACATACTTCTGCCAGAGCCCTTCTAGAGAACAGTAAGTAGTTGATTCACTCCGATGATTTCTTTACACCGAACAACATATACCTGACCAACATGACAATGTATATCACTTAGCCAGAGACTGATCACTGCAATGGTAGCAGAAATGATGGGGAGGCTGGACTCCTTTGGAGAGTTGCGGCTGTGGGTCAGGAGCTTGAAGAAGTAACGTCACTGAAAGAGACACACGCGCACCCACATTCCAAGGCGGCTGCTGCTACTGCTGGTCTGGACACCGTACTTTGAGAGGCACTGGTTTAGATTTGGGGCTTTACTGAACAAACTACATACCTATTTCATACAACCAATTACCTATGCAAATTCTCTTTTGCTAAACATGTTAATAGAGTCTCAAACATGTGTCTATAACCGTTTTCTACTGTATTCCTTGTTACATGTTTCCAAGTCCTCTAAAGCTTTTTCAATGTAGTGTCATTGGTGAAATCATTCTAATTTTTGCTGCCCTTTGAGAAAGGCAGTGGTTTGTACCTCTTTCCCTCTCTCTTGTCCGTTTAAATCCCTTATCACTTATAGCTGAAATACACGCAAAGGCTTTTGAGAGGATCTGGTCTCATTCTCACACCAAGCTGACGTGATAGCACAAAACATAGATGGTGGGGAGCAGACGCTCGTGTTCATTAACTTGTGTCTCCAAGACGTTGAAAAGTCACCACTAATATCGGACGACTGACATTGATCGGACAATATTGGACACTTTCACCTTTCACAAACAGGACACATCTTCACAAACTCTTTAAATCCTTTTGCTTTCACTTGAATGATAAATAGAATCAATTCCATCTGTGTAAAAATGTTAATGTACAATATGAATTATTCTAGGCCTTTTCAGTGGCTTTTAGTAGCATTTCTGAGAGTCCCTTGGTTGTGGCCACATTGAACAGCACTGGGTATCAGGGCAATTAAATCAACTGTCAGGAATTCACTAAAATAATTCCAAGAGATTAATGCATTTTTCAATATTCTGGAGTTAGCTGTCAGGGAATTTGGCCTTTCCATGGTGAAAAATAACACTTCTGCAACTGATCGCTGCCTAAAATTCTATAAGTAGAATTTCATTCCTTTGGCATAAGGTTTTTCCCCTGTTAAACTGCAAACGACCTTCAGAAGAGGTAGCATTGAACCTTAGAACCTCAAAGTAAAGGAATTTACCCCTTTCCTGAGAGCACACTTTTCTTAGCTAGGAAGAGAACAAACTAGGAGGCACTCAGAAGAGTCGGTGCTAGGAAGCAAGGTTTGGGAAGAATGGAGCAGGAAGAGGAGACCCAGGATCCCAAAGCAGACCTCCAACTCACTTGCTGTTTTGCTGATGGGCTGTCCTGCTGGCATCCCTTACTAAAATGAGTACTAACTTGCCGCTTAGAGCAGGTTACTTAGAAAAACAATTGTTTTCTGATAATGATGGAGATTCTTGGATGTATGTGGGCATACAAAGGCTTAGAGTAGTGGAGGAACAGATGGCAATCAAAACAGGCAAGGAGTTACCCCCTAAATCAGAAGAACCATACTTGTTCAAAGGAAGAAGAGGAACTGATATTACTTCACGGAGTGCAAATCCCAGAGCCAGGACAAGGGGAAGGCACTTGGCGCAGCCCTGAGAGTGGGCACCTCCTGAACTTCTGCACCCCAGGAGCCTCACTCACCTCACCCTAGTCCTGGCCCTGGCCCATCACATGAAACTGAAAGCTCACCGATGTGTTGGAGACATGGTGCTAATGAAAGGCTGTGCCAGTGAGGAAAGGAGCACTGACCCTGAGCTCATCTGCTCAGGGGACAGTACGCTGATGGGGAAGAGGGCAGGTACATGGACAGGTCTGTTCAGACTGATAGGAATAGTGGGCCCGTGACCCAGGCCATGCTGTCCAGAGAGTGAAAGTGGATGTCTGGTCACATGCTTGTTGAATCTCCTCTGCTTTTGCACATTCAAGATGATGTCTCCAGATCAACTGGTTGATTTGTGGTCATTAAGCTATAACATGGATTCATTGGCTACCTTGCCCTTGCCTCCTTCAAGGGTGAGCTGGCAGCCAGGGGTGCGGTGCACAGGGGTTGGTAAGGGGCAAGGTAGGGCCAGGTGGAAGTCCCAGGAGAGAGACTGAGGCAGGCAAAGGAGGAGACACCAGTGAAGCTTCTTGTTATGCTGAGAACGACTTTGCTTTGTTTGTGTCCTCAACATCCGAACCACAAATAGGTAATGCATGCCAACCAGGCACAAAGCACTTTTCACTACTGATTAACGTCCTCTCCTGGGGGTGGCCCCCAACTGGACAGGAAGCTGTCAGGCAGAGCCACCTGCTGCTATGGCTGGAATCAGTGGAAACAAAGGGACAGAAATAACTCCAATTGGAAGCTGACCTCCTGGGGCCCACTTCCTGCCATTTGCACCTCTTCTGTATCCCACATTTGGAAATTCTTAGCATTATTATCTCCACTAGCAACGGTGGCAGGGGCAGGTTCTCTGAAAGCCTTTCTAGAAGGGCTTTCCACCTCTCTTCTCCAGTTCTCAGCAGAGGAGATGCAGAAGGCAGCAAATACTGTGGTTTGTGCCTGGGTGGGAGAGAGAGCTGGGGTTACGGTAATCAAGGGGAGGAGAGGATAAGGCGCCGGCCTGCAAACCCAAAGGTCGCAGGTTCGATTCCCCAGCCAGGGCACATAACTGGGTTGCAAACCAGGTCTCCAGTCAGGTCTGTGGCTGGAGGCAGGTGAAAGGCAACCATACATTGATGTCTCTCTCCCTCTCTGCCTGTCTCCCTTCTCCTCTTTGTAAAAATAATGAAATAAAATCTTAAAAAAAAAAGGGGGGGGAGGAGAGAGGTTGAGTGGTACGGGGAGGAAGATGTTAGCTGTTAATGTTCATTGGTAGAAATTGCACAGTTTGGTTGTTGTTTGTTGGGAACTAGGTACACCTGCTGCAGAACATTAAATGAATATTTCTAGTCCTCCATGTTACTGCTAATCATACCATCTCTGCCCCAAATCCCCTTGTGCTAATGGGAACACCACCGGGCACGTGGTGGCCACAGTGATGATGGAGAAGATGTTCTCAAAAGTCCAGGCCTACAGAGTGTTGGAGAGGAAAGTAAAACTCAAGGTAATTGAAAAACATACCGGTGTCTGGGCATTCAGCTTAGAATCTTTGGGAGAAACCACCAGAGGCAGCAAAACAAGAAGCTTCCAGAATAATCAGCAGAAGTAATTAAGTCTTGTACTATGTGCGTCTCATACTTGGCTTTAGAGTTCAGCTCTTCATAATGGTTCCCGAGGAGAAGGGCCTGGTTGCTTTACCTCTGTGAGGCAAAAGCGCAAACTCTCCTTCGTTTCCCTACTGAGCAAGATGTCTGCGTCTTTGGGAATTCTGAGCTTGGGACAGACAGCGTGGCATTCATCTATAGATTAAGGCCAGGAATGAATCTCTTACTTCCGGTAAAAACCCTGAAATTAGGTAAGGTCCTTCAAGCCAAATACTTTGAATGCTTTCAAAAGCACCTGAAATTTTGCTGTTTATTATTTTAAGTGGTTTCTGTCTAAATCGGGGGGAAGCATTGATTGCAAGGGAGTAGGGGGTTCTGGCCTGTACTCCGAAGTCTGGAATTCAGAACTGTACCAATCCAGGAGCTAGGCCCAGGGCTTCTGGGTGAGAGGTTGAAGTCTTCTCAGCATTCAGTGTGGTTTTTTAGCTGCTCTGTCCCCTGGAGTATGGACAGTTGTGTTAAGAGCTTGCTTCTCATCGGTGAGCAACTCAGCCTATCAAAATCAAGATCTGCTTGTCTCTGGGGCAGTATCTGCATCATCCAGGAGGCTGGCCAATGAATCTGTCGGGTGGAAGGGGGTGAAGGAGGAAGGGGTCGGGGAACCCTCTTTGTGAAACAGTCTACAATTGCATCTGACTTATTTTTCCCACTTGAGGTGGTGGACAATTACCCCTCCATCATTGGTCAGCCATTTTTTTTTTTTTTTGTCCAACGCTTTGTCTGTTCCACCTGCCCCCCGGAAACCAGGGATATGAAAATCAAATGAATCACTGCTCTTGCTTTGCTTAGAAAATTGAACTGACAACAACAGTTAGTACCTATAAGCTTTGGGGTGGGGCAGGAGGGATCCCAATGTTTGTTCTGGGGTTCCATCGGCAACCCACTCACCCAGTTCTTGCCTCTCTCTCCACATGGTTAACGGAAAGTTGGTCAAACAGCACAACCTAAATGGCAAAGAGTAGGCCTTTCTGTATGTGTTAGATGAGCCGTAGCAACTGGCAAGGCTGCCTTTTAGAAGCTGCAGACATCTTTTCAGTCTATGTGTTCTCAGTTTCGGACCATCATTAAGACTTCCTTTAAACAAAACAAAACCAACGACAAGCCACACTTACTTTCTCTCTTCCTTGAGCCTTTGATGCTGCTGTCCTCTAGCTAGTTACTTCCTGTACTGACTGTTATATGTAAATGAAATGAGAGTTCTTCGAATGCAGCATAAGCTGGGCACAGATCCTAGCTATCCTTGTTGACAGACACTTGAAGGGCCTGAAGGCAGGCGTGCAGGTCCCCTGGGCGAGATCAGAGTGAGCCAACGACCGCCTCGTTTGTTGGTCGAGCCTGATTCATCCAAAGCAACTGATCCCGACCTTCTCTAGCTAAGGGGTGGGGGTGGGGGAAGGGTCTGTCTGTTATTGAAACTCATCACCCTGATCACCGTATAGACAATCAAACTGGAAAAGGCATGAAGTTCAGGACAGAGTAACATTCATATTTTTGCACAAAAGCCGTGTAATCAACCCCATGCCGAAGTAAGCGCACACCTGCAAACCTCTAGAGGGAGAGAGCTACACCGCGGTGGAAGAGGCAGCGGAGTCTTTCCGTTTCCTCCTTGAAGTCATCAAGGCTTTGCTGGGAAAGTGACTCATCAGCGATGGCTCCCCAAGTCCCCAGGTTTGAAAGCCCTCACACTGTGCCCCCGAGGGACAGGAGCCAGGGATGGAGCGGTCGGTCATTGTTTGAAAAGACTGGCACGTGTGTCCATGAAAAGAATGGCACGTGTGTCCCTGCATCTGGGATTTTCTTCCGCGTGCACACCGCTGGCGGGAAACCAGGAGAACGATGGTGGTCAGCAATGGCAAGATGGGAAGTAGGAACCGGAAGATGTCCGAGCGTGATCAAAGTGCCTGATGATTTTTAGGTCTAGAGAAAGTGGTCTCTCTCCTGCTGTCCAGAGTGGGGTGAAAGTAAAAGAAATGTAGGCTCTTTCGATAGGTTCGTGGTTTCTTTTGAAAACCGTTTCTCTTTCCCCTTTTCTACGCAAGTTTAGTAACTGAACCCTACTTGTTCGACCCAGGGCTTAGGTGCTGGCGCTATCGGTGGTGTCGTAGTCTTTTGAAAATTGTGCGATGATTCTCCGAGCCAGTGGGTTGGTGGTCTTCAGCAGTTCGGCGGCCGACGGGCGGGAGCGTGGGGTTGCCTTACTTCCCTTTTTCTGCAGCAAGGCCTTGAAGTCGTCGTTTCTGCCAGCATCCAGGCTGGCGCTGCCGCCGGGCCCTGCGGAGGCAGCCGCCTCACTGACGGGAGAATCAGCTGTGTTCCGTATGGGCGAGTGGGAGCTGGGTCTGCTGCCTCCAGGAAAGGCCTCCCCTGGCTCCTTCCAGCCAAGTAGCTTTCTTTTGGACCTAAGGAAGAGAAAGTTTGCTTTGGGTGAACTCGTGCGGTGGACATGTCCTAATGCTGCCTATAACTTCCTGTCTGCCAGTGACGCCATCTGCCAACTTCTAGGCAGCAGCCTTGGGAGTAGTCACACTGCCTCGCTTCCTCTCCTGCCACTAAGTCCTTGGGCTTCCCTGCCTGGCCTTCTCACTACACCCCTTTCAAGGGCTGCAGCTGGAGCGCTGGCCGGCACCTGCCCGGCTCCATTCCACCCAGGTTCTGGGGCTGAAGAACTGAAGACGTCAAGGCTACTCTGAATCAAGACAGCCTGGGGGCTGACCCTGCTCCAAACTGGGCTCTTTCCAGTGTCCTCCTCACCAAGCCCTTGCTTTGTGCCCCTGTCCAATAACTGGGTCCCCAATCTGGTCCCCCTTCGCCTAAGTTCCTGCTCTGATACTCGGCCCAGTGCCCCTACTTCACTTCTTAATAAGATTTGTTTTTATGTGCAAAGAATTCCGCGAAGGGTTAAATGTCTCTGACTGGAGACAAAGCTGTGAGAAAGCAGATGGAGCCACAATAGGCTGAGCAGTTGCTAGGAGACCAGGGGCCTCTCACTTGGCACCTGGCCCTCCCTTCCCCTCCCCTCCTCCACTTCACCCGAAGATGTCAGTGAATTGGTGACAGCGTGAGGCCCTAGACTGCTCTGCCATATGTGGGTATCTGAGCATAAGTCTCCAGTTATCATTCCAGCGGCTGCGTAGAGGTAGCAGTTTGTCTTTTGGTATAAAAAGGGAAGGCAATTACAATAGGAATGGAGGAAATGGGTCCAGACCTATGTATCACGGTAAATAAATCTTCAGTTGTGCGTGAAGCCACAAACACGTCATCATCTTCTTCTGCAATCCATTCGGCTGTTTTATCACTGATAACACTTTTCTCTTCGGTGCTGGGTTCCATGGAACTCCCTAGGTATAAGAACCAGAAGGAATTACTTGGTCCACAAGAGCGGGGACAAGGCATGTTCTCATCTGTACGAAGGTCTGTCTTGAAAGCATTGGCTTTGCAAACCGTGTTAATGATACTGACATTAGCTCAATACTTTCTGGACAGACCTCGTGTGTCAGGCAACTTCGGAAGAGCAGCAGGGTGGAGACTCTGAACGTCTCCATTCTGCAAAGGAACAGGATGTTTGGAAGGTTAGTGACTTGGCCAAGCTGGACTGAATGTTGAAGATCAGGCTGGGTCCCTGCTCTCTTCTGCCTCTTCCATTACAATGGGCTGCTGGAGCATCCTCTTACTTGAATTGTGTCATTTTTTAAAAATCAAGGAGCTGAGAGCAATCTAAAGCAGTGACTCAACCAGGGGGTGGGGGCAGGATCTACCTGAATTCCGGAGGGAGCCTGAGGAGTCTGAGGAAGAATATGCTAAAATGACCTCTGACTTTGAATGTTTTAGTCCCAATGATTTACTTGATGTTGAAAGTCCAAATCAGCTTAAAGAAGGCCATACGATTTTGGTGTTTGGTGTTAAGGGTTCAAAAAAGGAAGAGAAACATGGGTGAACCTGGAGGACATTTTGCCTAGTGAAGTAAGCCAGCCACAGAAAGACAAATACTGTAGGATTCCACTTACATGAGGTCCTGAGAAGAGTCAGATTCAGAGACAGAAAGTAGAGTGGTAGTTGCCAGGGCTGGGGGAGGGGGCAATGGGGAGTTAGTGTTTAATGGGTACAGACTTCAGTTTTGCAAGATGAAAAGAGTTCTGGGGATGGACGGTGGCAATGGCTGTTCCACAGTGTGAGTATATTTAACTCCACCAAACTGTACACGTGAAGTTGGTTAAGGTGGTACATTTTATATCCTGTGCATTTTGCCTCAATGAAAATAAAAAGAGGCGGGAGGGGGGGTGTGAGCCAAAAAGGATGAGAAATATTATCTAACTTAGTCTTACTGTTCCAGAAAGGGCTAACCATCCAAGAAAGCGAGCTCCCTTTCCTCTCGAAAGCCTGCTGCTGGTAACACATTCCATTGCTTTGGAAGCCTGCAAGCCTACCACATCGCTTGAACTCAGCCTGGGAGGGTACCCAGTCTTATGAATGAAACCAAACTCAGTGTGGCTAGCACAAAGTACTGTACAGTGAGGGAGAGAGTGGGGGGAGAGTGCCTAGGGCAGGGACGGGAAGCATGCCTAGTTATGTAGATGGCCTCATAAGGTGCTAAGGTGCTAAGACCTAGTTTAATTTCATTATCTCAGCACTGGGGGTTCCAGGGTAGGCCAGCTCCAACTGAACCTTGGTGATCTGCCCCCGGGTCAGCTCCAATCCCAAGGGCAGTGAGGCCTTTTGAGAGTAACCCAAACCCTCAAGAGGTGTCCCTATTGCCTTGCTCATCCCGGGGTCAGGGACATGGGGCCCTGGCTTCCGTCTCCGGCACTCCATTCTCAACCTCATCCGTCGCAGGATTGAACAGGAAAGCCAGCAGATAGTTTACTAACCTGGAAGGCTTGCCTCCCTTTCACTGTCAGCCTGTGGCATTGACGTGATCCTCGTACCAGGTGACTGGGGGTGGTCGCCAGTTGGGGGGCACTTGGCATCTTCCTCCAGGGTGATGATGGGGCTGACGGGCAGCCTTGGTTCGGCCCCATAGGCCTCCATGTGAGCTGTGGGGGAGGTGAGAGGCAGGTACAGCACGCTGGGCTTTTTTGGTACAGGAGGTGGAATCTTGCCCTTCTTCTTCTCAGCTTGTTCCTGGCTCTGGAGGCTAATTCTCTCCGGCAGGGCTCTCACCTTGGGGCCCTTGTCCTCTGAGCTTCCCGAGGGAGGTTGCTGCATTCCTGAGCAGAAAGCACCAGAGGAGCTGGCAAAAGGCGATAAAACCAGAGGAGATGAGGGTGCTGCTGACTCCCCTGGGCTTCTGGCCTCAGGGAAGCTGGAGGACTTTGGTTTCTGCACCACCGTGTAGACGTCTGAGGGGAGTGGCCTCGTGGGTTGAATTGAGCTCTTCGGGGTCATGGCCAGCGTAGGTGACATGAGTGGGTACTCCTCAGGGACAGATGGCGGCTTGTGGACCAAGCTGGGAGGCCTTCGGGCCAGTGGGGGTTTCTCAGCTATGGGAGGTTTCACCTTTCTCTCCAGCAAGGCGAAGACTTCTCCCGATTCCTCAGTGTAGTCAGGGCTCTCGATGTCATCTTCTGGCTCAGATTTGCTGACGGACCTCAGGCGAACAGAGCGGAGGTCAGACTGAGTGACCATCGGCATGATTGGCTGATTCGGACTCGTTTTCTGGAGCAGCTTGGCCCCAAAATTTGTATCTGAGTGATGCCGGCTCACCTTGGTTTTGTTTCGGATAGAGATACTCATCCCAGACAGATCCAGGTAGGTAGATGAGGTCAACGGCAGGTCGAATGAGAGTCGTGACTTGGAAAGTTTCTCCATTGGCGACGTTGGGGGTAGCGATGACTTCCTCTCAGGCACCACTGGACGTACCCGAACACTGCCACTCGGAGGGGGCAAGTGGCCCAACGTCAAGGACATGGAGACGGTGGGTGTGGGTGTCTCCGACTGACTGGAGTATCCGCTGGAGGGTGACATCAGCCCAGTGGGCCTTCCTGGGGAGGGGACCTCCCTGGCCTCTACCTCGATGGACAGTTGGGATGGTGTAGTCGCTCTGGAGGTGGAGGGGGAAGCAAGGGACTCCGAGCTGCCCTGAACTGGTGTGCACTCAATGACTGTGGTGCCGGTGGCAGTGCTGGAGCTGGACAAGGACTGGTAGGTATCGCCAGACTTCCAGTCGGTGAGATACCAGTGGTGGGAGAATTGTGTACCTTCTGGGTCTTTGAAGGTTGGCACAGCCGGGTGACCCTGGGATGAGTGATGTCCTTGGTGTTCCAAGGACAGGCAAAGGCTCCTGGGCCTCTGGTCCTTGGGTAGTGCTGAGTTGCTTTCCAGCGAGAGGCCTGGCTCCTCTTTGACTAGAGAAACACTGCGCATTGGTGGGGATGGCTTCTTTTTGGCCTTCTTGAGTGAGATGCTCTTGGATCGCTGCCTTCTGTGCTGGGCCTCCTGTTGGGAACTCAGGGAGGCAATGTTGTCGGCACTGTTACTGCCCTCGGAACTGGTGCTGGCGTAAGGCAGGGCACAGGCTTCACTGGACTTCTGCTCCTCGTCATAGTCCACACCTGCAGTGCCCGAGTCTGTGGGCACAGACAGTGACCGCTCCCGGAACCTGCTGGCCCCACCTGGGCCTGGCTCCAGTCTCGAGGCACCACCCCTGGTCAGCAGGCCAGTCTTGAAGGGTCGCTCCAATACTTGCCTTCGCTGCACAGGGTGTTCAGAATAGCCAGCTGACCCACTGCATCCCGCTGGGTTATCATGAGTGACAAAGAGGGTGGCAGCCTCCTTCGGAACCAGAGGTGGCAGTGTGTGCAGAGAGACCCAGGCATTCCCAGAGGAAGGATTTTTCCCATTTTCATTGACTTGATTGCTCTGACCTGTGGCACTTGGAGTCATATAGGTAAAAGCATCTCCCTTCCAGGAAGCAGAGAATGTGGATTCTGTGGGTCCATTGCAAGAACTGGGGACGCTGTACACCATTCCCATGCTTTCCATGCCAGGAGGCTTGGTGCCACCACGCGCCTGGAGAGGCTCTTCCGGATCACCAGACGGATTTCTCAGTACCGGGGAGCTGAGATTTGAGAAACGAGCTTCCTGACCAACTGCAACTCTTCCATGAACGCCTTCTGGAACAGAATGACTGGCCTTGATGTCTGAGCCGGTTGAGCGAGCCGCCCTGCCTGTGGGGCTGTTGCTGTGACCTGCAGGAGGGAAACACAGAGCATTAGCAGTGTAGTCAGGGATCCCCCAGCAGCTCCTCCGATGGCAGCACCCAATTTTTGCCAAAAAGCATTTGCCAACAACTTGGTCAGCATTCCTTGGTTCTTCCTTTCCATAGATGAGAATGTGGAAGAAGCTGGGTCCTTGCCCATCGAGGCAAAGTGAGTCATCGGGTGCCCTTGAATTGTCCAGATGGCTGCCAAGGACTTTCCAGCTTTGATGATTCCTTTTGGAGCTGAAGTGGCAGGTGGTGACTATGTTATGTGTTTTCCCGGGCTTTCACCCCGGGCTCACGAAACTATCACAGACCTCAGCGTTCACCTCCAGGGAGATGAGAACAGAGGTTTTCAAACTATAAAGGGCAGCACTGTGTGACTTTCAGCACCAGCAATGAATTTGGAGTGTGCCACAGATGCAAAGCCCAGAGTCTAGATGCATTCTTGGCATCTGTCACTTTTTAGCTTTGCAGCATGAGAGACAAGGTAAGCTATGGCCCTGGCCGGTGCGGCTCAGTGGATTGAGCACCAGCTTGCAAAGCAAAGGGTCACTGGTTCGATTCCCAGTTCAGGGCACAGGCCTGGTTGCGGGCCAGGTCCCCAGTTGGGGGCGCGCAAGAGACAACCAACTTACGTTTCTCTCGAATACTGACATTTCTCTCTCTTTCTCCCTTCTTTTCCCTGTCTTTAAAAATACATAAATAAAAATCTTTAACCAAATAAAGGGGATCATCTTATTTAAAAAAAAAAAAAAGATAGCACTGTCCTGCGAACGCTGGTTCGATTCCCAGTCAGGGCACATAGCCAGGTTGCAAGCCAGGTCTCCAGCCAGGTCCATAGCTGGAGGCAGGTGAAAGGCAACCATACATTGATGTCTCTCTCCCTTTCTTCCTCCCTCCCTCCCTCCCTTCCCCTCTCTCTAAAAATGATGAATAAAATATTTTTTAAAAAATAAAATGTTTATTTTTTATTTAATTTATTTTAAAAAAGATTTTATTATTTTCAGAGGGGAGGGGAGAGAAGCAGAGAGGGAAAGAAAGAGAAACATCAATGTATGGTTGCCTTTCACCTGCCTCCAGCTACAGACCTGGCTGGAGACCTGGCTTGCAACCTGGTTATGTGCCCTGGCTGGGAATTGAACCAGGGACCTTTGGGTTTGCAGGCCAGCGCCTTATCCACTGAGCCACCAGTCAGGAAAAAATAAAATGTTTTTTTTTTTTTTTTTTAAAGATAAGCTACAGATATGAGGGAAATGTTCAGATTTTCAAAATCCCCCAAAGATTTCGCATACACTCAATAGTTATTACTGTTCTGTCATCATTTCTATTACTAATACTGCTATGATAATTTATAATAACAGGTACAATCTGCTGAATGCACACTATGTACCAGGCACATGGTAGGCAAATTGCACACAGTAACTCTCACCCTCATGACAACTCCACCAGGTTGGTATCATTATCCCCAATTTACAGATGAAGAAACTGAGGCTCACAGAAGTTCTCATCCAAGGACTCATGGCTAGTAAGTGGAGAAGCTAGGTTTGTGTCCATACCACTCCGGCCTGTGCTCTTTGGATGGCATTCATTTAACACTGTGATGGTTCTGTTAAGATGGTGCTTTTAGTGATGGTTCCCTCCTCTGCCTATTTGCCTAAACTTGACATACATGGTCATGCTCCATTTATACAGGGAAACAATCACATAATGAACTTATAACTCGGGGGACCAGCTCTTCATATTTGGCTGCTCCCCTTGACCAAAGACTCTTGATTATCTTTAATTGTCACACTGACTCCTTTAAGATATCCAAAGCCCCACCCCCTCAAATTATTCTTGTTTCCCATCACCGCAATACCACCCGGGTGGCAGGATTGGTGGGAGTGAGCAAGGGGAAGGATCTGGGGGATCAGCTGTGGTGGGGTCACCTTGGTCTCGCTGGGAAAAGTTAGAGAATCCAATAATGGTCCGCCTCCGCCTCAGGGTGGACTTGGGGTTCACGGCTGTCTCTGTATTAAACAACGAGTGTCGCAAACTTGCATGTTTATCAAACTGCTGCCCTGTAGCCAAAATAAAGACACTTGGGTGCATCTTGGTTTCTGTTTACAGTACAGTGAAAAGGCCCTGAGGTAGAGAGAAGGGATGATGGCAGTAGCAATGAGCATGAATAGCTTCCAGGCAGGCGACCCTTCTTCCACATCCCTCCCAACATGGCCCCAGACACCTAGAGCCCCAAGGCCCACACATTGGCTTTCATAGGCCACACCCAGGGTCCCCTGTGAGCCTTAGGTGGAAAAGGGCCATGGTTTTTCGATCCTGGCTATGTTTGGAAGTAAACTGGGCAGCTTTTGAAACTCTAACACCTGGACCCCACCCCGGAACATTGGACTCTTTGGGAGAAAGGCGCAGGTAAAACTTTTTCTCAGACTCTCAGATAGATTCCCCAGTTAGTTGATTATTCAGATGTACGCTTGGGGCCGGAGCCACTGCAGGTTGAGGCTACAGGTCGCTTGACTGTAACCTTTTCTTCAAGAGGACAGTATCTCAAAGAAATCTCCTCACCTCCCCCACCATCCAAGAAACTGTCTGACAGTCTGCCTTCCAGCCACCTTTAATTACATGTTGATGGTGACTGAGATCTATTTCTCCTAAAACACTGGCTGAGTCTTTGTTTCTGTGGAATTTCTGGGGTGGGGGCAGGGGCCAGGTGAGACAGGGGGTTGAGGTCTGCTGCTCCCCTCACTGTCCCTCCTTCAACAGCTGTCTAACCAGACCCTCCCCTCTCAGCCTCGCAGCTAGTGACTCTATGGATAAAGTTCAGGGCCAGCCTTATTGACAGTAAGATAGAAGTTCAGAAATGAAGTGCCCACCATCACTGAGTGAGTCTCTCCTCTCAGCCCTCCCTCCTTTTGGTACATCTCCCTAGGCTGTGAGCTCTATTTCCTGCCTCTGATTTCCTGAGAGGTCACCAGTGGCCTATATCCAGGGAGCGGCGTCACCATATGTGGCCAGAGCTGTCCTCATCATCGTCATCAACTTTTCCCAGCATATCACAGGCCAATGCAGCTCACAGGGTGCGTCCAGTCCCTCTGGCTCATGCCGTCTTGATTTCATCAGGTCGCTGGTCCTATCACCTGAAATAACCAACTCTCCTTCTCTCACAGCCAGCGGAGTTCGGAGCACAACCTATAATGTGTGTGGTATAAGTGTCCCATGTCTCTAAAGTCATATCCAGCTGAGCTGCACACATCATTCTCCCCACCTCATGGCATTGCTGGGCTCCCATTTAGTCTGTTTGGCCTTGGTCCCTTTTCTATTATTTCCCTTCTTAAACACTTGCCACACAAGTTGGGGAGGCTCACCTCACTGGAAGACCAAGTGTCTACTTAAAGTACCATAATGCCCATGGTCCAAGCCTCGGGTATGACCCCCCCTTTCACCCCAAGCATTCTGAACCGCACATTTCCCTTCAGGCTCCTACCCAAACATGGCTTCTGGCACAAAGTTTTCTTTCCCCAACCCAGACAGAACCGAAACACTGGAAATGCCCACAGCTGATCCCAAGAGCACACCAGTTCATGAAGTTTCAGAGTTTTCTGCTAAGGTCAACTTGTTCGCTAGCAAATGGTCTCAATGCGACAGCACCAATAGAGGGTGAGGAGGGCAGCCAGAGCTCCCTCTTGCGCGTACCTCTGTCCCCTGGCCAGACACCCTGACAGCACAGGCTGAGCCAGTAGCGAAGAAAGTCTCGCTCCCTCCCCCAGCACCCAGTGCACTCGGAGAGGATGGTCGGTAGTTGGCATGGAAGGAAGCAGACAGAGGTGGCGCTAAGCAACTCTACCAGAGATGTTGATGGGCACAATGTCAGAGTGCGTGGAGCAAGGCTGAAGCCACCGCTTCTCCTCTAGGATGGGCAGAGGGAAGGGGCTATTCCAGGCAGCTTGCTTGGCGGCTGTGGTAGACAGGCTCAGGGAGGCCTCAGGGGTCCTCACACCCTGGGTGGTAGTCTCATCCTCGTTCAGCTGCTGTTTTGCAGGCTGTTGGGAAAGAAGGTGATGGGAAGGGTGTGCTCCTGATTGGGAGGTGAGCCGTGCCGGCAGCAGGGTTTGTCTAAGCAGGGTGGCTGGAGGCTTCGTCTGGGAAGCAGGCAAACGTGGACAGGCTGCCAGGCCAGAACCCACTGTGGTGGGCCCACCTTGGCCGGGCCTCAGGCTTGCTCTGCTGGTGAGCAGAGGGGAGCAGCAGCTTCCGGTGGATAACGTAAGCAGCTCGAGGTCCCCTGTTGATGGGTGCAGGGTGAGCTCTGCATGCTGGCTCTCTTAGGTGGGGGACGAGGCAACTCACCATCAATACAAACTCCAGACGCCTGGCAGACTGGGGCCTTGGGCTGGGGGTGGGCTCAGGGGCCTCATCAGCAGAGCGGAAGGTCTGCCCCAGCAGTCTGGCCTCTGAGTACTGTTCCTCATATTCTTCTGAAAAACAGCACAGCGGATTCACACTCCAGGGGGCCATGGCCAAGCGCCGGGTGCTGGGTCAGGGAGGGACCGGGAGCCAGGGCTCCTGCTCTGGCTGCCAGGCCTGACTTGCATATTTCCTTTAAGAGATTTCCAGGCATATGAGCCTTTCGATTGGGAAATGGGAAAATGCCTACTCCCTGGGATTCTAAGGGCCGAGGAGGAAAGGGAATCAAGGCATGTGAGTTGTGCTGGTTCTGGGACTAAGCCCTTGCCTCAGTGGTCCCCACTGACTGTGCTCAACTCGGAGAGGAGGCTCAGGATGCAGACACTTTTTGCTGTTTTATGCTGTAAGGTCCTCTCTTTGAAGCCCTGCAGCTCCTCGGGTTTTCCGCAGCCCTACCTGGGCAATGACCTGTGTGAAGCATGGAGAAGTTTGCACTGGGAGGTCCAATGTGCAATGCTCCCTTGGGTGCCACGGATTCCTGCTTGGGCCTCCGAGGGCTTGGCATCCTGCACCTTATTCCTGCTGTAGGTGGTGACAGGTCCAGGGGAACTTAGGTGACGGAGAGGGAAGGCAGAGGAAGTGGTAGAGGAGGAAGAAGTAGTTCGGGGGCCTTGTCAGGGAATAGTAGAAGAGTGCATAACATTTGGATTAGTTTCATGTAAGTGATGAATTTCAAGGAAGTGAGGGAATTCAGTGAAATGAAGGAAGTGAGGGTCAAGAATCAACAGGCGGCTCTATGCACATTTGAGTGAAGAATTTAAGAATAATAAACTTGGGAGTCAGGAGTGGCCTCCAAGGTTCTCCAGTCCAACACCCCATTCTGGGCTGAGATTGTGTGCTCAGCAGCCAGTCCACGTGTCTCTGCAGCCTCCACACACACACAGGCAGAGGAGCAGGGCAGCCTTCCTCTCAAGGCCGCTGATTCTGTCCAAGGACAGTGGGGGCTGTCAGGTGTCAGGAAAGTTCTTCCTTATCTTGAGGTGAAGCCTGAAATCTGCCTCCCTCTAAGTTCCCTCCCACCAGCCCTAATCCTGCCCGTGGTGACCACATAGAACACATTGACTCTTTTACTCTGCTGTAGCTCTTTTTCTTATCTGATCACAAGACTCACGATGTCCCTCGGAATCTTGCTTTTCTAAGGTCACCACTGCTCTGGCAAGGAGGTAGGGGTTAGGGCTGGAGTCCAGTTGAGTGGCCATCAGCCATTTTCCACTCTCCACCAGCATTAACCCTCATTGGCACGAATACATGAGAGCCGATGTCTTTTCACACTTAGTGTTCGCTCAGAAAGTGTCTACTGAGCACCTCTTGGGGATCCAGCCCATTGCCCATGCGATTCTTTATGTTGACAAGCTTAGTCTTGTTAGGTGGACAAGATATATACCCGAGACTAGGAGACGAAAGAGTACATGAAGGAATACATAAAAGAAAGAGCAGTTCAGAGCCATCCAAGCCCTCTTGAAATGGTCGTATGAGGACTTATGAAGGGAATGGTGTGAAGTGCAGAACTTGTGTTACAGGTTTTCTTGGATGAGGCAAGGATAGAACTTAAAAGAAAGTGTAAGGATTGGCGTGGGGAAGAGAAAGGGCTTCCAGGCTTGGAAAAGAGGTCTGAATGAGACATGAGGGCCCGAAGGAGACATGGAGCTTGTGAGTTCGCACTGAGGTTTTATTTCTATTATTTAAAAAAAAAAAATTTATTCATTATTTTCAGAGAGAAGGGCAGGGAGGGAGGCAGAAAGGGAGAGAGACATCAATGTATGGTTGGCTTTCACCTGACTTCAGCTAGGAACCTGGCTGGGGACCTGGCTTGCAACCTGGTTATGTTGCCCTGGCTGGGAATCGAACCAGCGACCTTTGGGTTTGCACACCCGGTGCCAATCCACTGAGCCACCAGCCAGGGCTACTTGTATTATTTTATTGGGATATAATGTACCTACAGTAAAGTGCACAAATCTGAAGTGTGTAATTCAGTGAATTTTGACATATGCTTGCCACCCAGGTATTTGCAGCACGCCAGTAACCTATCTCTTAGGTCTGAGCTTTAGTACCACTTACGGTGGATAAAAATCCCTCTGGTCAATGTGTATGCTTTTCATGCTGTAAGGTCTTATCAGGGATCACCTTGTTTCTTCTTTTACATTAACTTTAACATTGTGCTTAGCTCAGTCCATGTTCCAAGAGACATGTACTGGGAGATGATGTTACATCTCATCAGGGTGTCCCCAGCAGCAAGATACTCTTGCTAAGCTATTTCTATACAGCCTGTTTTTCATTCTCACAGCAGTGTGCCATGTAGGGAATTGGAATTCCCATTTTAAAGGCGACCGATTAATCGGAAGCTGAGAGAGGGGGTACCTCTACATAATGTCACAGCTAGGTAGGTGTGCAAATTGGGATGAAGATTCTAGCTCTTCGTACTTTCCAAGTCTGGGTTTTCCTCTGCTGCCTGTGGGTGCAGTGTGGCTGCTCGGGAACTCTGACCCGGCTGTCGGCTGTCGATCCCTGAGGGGTGGAACCAGCTTTATGCACTATGAGCTCAAGGAGGCTGGGTTGGGAACTGGGGGTAAAGCGAGTGCTGAGGCGACCCAGGAGACAGGTGGACAAGGTTAATGCACGAGTAGAGTGAGTGAAGGCCAGCGTGGGAGGCCTGCAGGAGCTTTCTTTGGCTTTGAGTGACAGGATTCCAAAGGCAGGGGTGATGACGGGGCAAGGGAAGGTCTGGAAGGCACGCGGGCCACATTGTGGGAGTCTCTAATCCAGCTGTATTTGGAAATGACTTGACCTATTGCCCTGTTTCAGTTTCTGTCCCTTTTTCCCCAAGGAGTAATGAACTAAAAAAAAAGGGGGGGGGCGTGGAAGGGGGTGGTCAACACCATAGAAATAGGACCCTTTAGAAGCTTGGGTCTAGAAGGCGAAGATGGAAAATGTGTGTGTGTGTGTGTGCGTGCGTGTGTTTTCCAATGGGTTGCAGTGTTCTCTCTTTTTCTGTCGCCGGTCCCTGTCCTCTCTTCTGTGCCTCCCTCCAAACGCTGCGCACCTGGCCTGTGGGGTCCGGCCGCAGCCCCGCGCCCTCTTGGTACCTTGCAACAGGCTCTGGAGATTAAGCTGCGCCTCGCGAAGCAGCTCCTCTACACTCGGGGGCCTGCCTGAGGAGAGGAACACGTTCACTGGCTGTCGCCATGACGACCTCGAGTGGGCAGTCGCTGTCGCATTTTCCCGACCCGAGTTAGCTGCAGCTAGGGAAGGAGAGAGTCAGTGAGAGGCTCGCGGAGGGGTGGGCGCGGCGGCCACTGGGCGCCCGCGGTTCCCGAAGCCCCGCCCCTGCTGGGGTGGGGGGGCGGGGCGAGGCTGCACTTAAAAGACCGGGATCCGGCAGCCGCAACGTTTTTCCTCGAGAGATTCGGCCGCGGGCTGCTCCATCCCTCTGCGCCTGGGAACCGCCGTCTCGCCGCCTAGACCTCCGTTCCGCCCGTCTCAGCTCCGGCCGCCGGCCGCCCTCCGATCCCCGGACGAGGTAGTACCGCGCCCCGGGCCCCGGGCCCCGGGCCCCGCCGCCGGGCGGCGAGCCGCGAGCTCCCGCCCTCCGCGCTCGCCCCGGTGGGTGTGGCCCGGCCTACCCCGCGTTCGCCGCCGCCCCGAGCTCCCCTCCGGAGCCCCGCCGCGTTTCGGTCTCCTTTCACGGCCCCGAGCTCGCCACCCCCACCCTGCCCGCGCACCCAGGGCCCCGACAGAGGCCAGATGTCCGAGGCATCAGGAAATCTCAATAGCCTACGCATGGCGAACGTGGCCCTGCGGGAAGAATTAAATGCCCTTCGCGGGGAGAATGCCAATTTGGGCCTTCAGCTAGGAAGAGCCCTGGCGGAGGTGAATTCCTTGCGGGGCAATGTCTCCAGCTACATGCGCTGGCCAGCACCTGTCCTTGCGGAGGAGGAGAACTTTGAGTTCCCGCTCAATGAGATAGACGCCTTGCCCGAGGGCGAGATGCCCTTCACGCGCTGGCCGCCCCCTCGCGCGGAGCCCGAGTGCGCCCCGGAGGAGCAGCTGGTCAGCGGGATCCAGGACGGCGGCCCCTCTGAGGGCCAGGTCGACCCTCCCCCGCAGCCCAGCCCGCCCCCGCCGGCACTGCCCCCGCCCGCCTCCAAGGAGCTGCCGGCCCAGCCTCCGGTGCCACCTCTGGAGCGGCCTGAGCTAGAGCCCTTTTCAGGCGACCCAGTCTACCTGCCTGAATTCCTGATGCGGCTAGAAACCTTTATAGCCGACCACGAGGATCATTTCCCCGGGGGTGCCGAGCGGGTGGCCTTTCTGATCTCCTTTTTCACTGGTGACGCCAAGGACTGGGCCATCTCAGTCACCCAGGAAGGAAGCCCCCTGCATGCCAACTTCCCGCGCTTCCTGGACGAAATCCGTAAGAAATTCTGTGGCCCCATCCCCCCAAGTGTGGCGAAAAAGGCCATCCGCAAGCTCAAACAGGGAGACTGTACCCTGGGCAGCTATGCAGATGCTTTTCAGTTCCTGGCCCAATTCCTGTCTTGGGATGACTGTCGCCTTCAAAACCAGTTCCTCAAGGGCCTGTCGGAATTCTTCCGCAAGGAGCTCTTATGGTCAACTGAAATGGCCGACCTGGACGAGCTGATTCTCGAATGTGTGGAGATAGAGAGAAAAGTGCGTGTCCCTAAGCCAATCCCGCTCCCTGGGGTTCGCAATGTCTTCTTCCCTTTCGCTGCAGACCCTAACCTCGAGGGCAGTGGAGAAGAAGAGCGCAACAGTGAGGATGAAGATGCGGAGGTGCGCAGGCGCAGGCTTCACGACAAGGACCAGCGGAGGCGTGCGAGAGCTCTTCAGCAAGAGGTGAGGGAGCAAGAGGAGGAGAAGAGGAAGAAGGAGGAAGAGATGAGGAAGAAGGAGGAGGAGATGAAACAGAAACGGGAGGAGGAGGACGACGACGAGGATGAGATCGTGGTGGTGGATGTGGTGGACGAGGAAGAGGAGGAGATGAAGAGGAAGATTGAGGGTGAGAATAAGGATGAGGATAAGGGCCAGGAGCCAGGGCAGGAGCCAGAGCAGGAGGCAGAACAAGAGGAAGAGACGGAGGATGAGGCCCAGGATGATGACCTCGATGATCTGATGGATGTGGAGCCCACCTATGCCAACGCTTCATCCCAGACCACTGGCTACTATCATGAAAATTTCCTAGAAACTCCGCCTGCAGTAATCCAGCCCAGCAGACGCAGGAACCAGAACCGAGTCCCGCTGCTGGAGGGCCTTCCAGGTACCAACTCGCCTTTCTACAGTTCACCACCGCTGATTCGCCGAGCAGGTCGCCTGGGGCAACGCCACACTCGAAGGCGGCCCCCAGTGCTGTTCCGCCTCACTCCAAGACAGGCGGGGCACCGGGCTTCACGTGGCCGCATTCGCGTGTGACTGCTGGGGCCAGATGGCCACCCAGAACACACCCTTCTACTGCTTTCCCTGCCCCTGCTGTTGCTGCCACACCTGCCCATTTGCTGACCTGAAGAACCTGAAGACCTGTAGAACTCCAGAGCATCTTGCAGCCCTGACCAGGGAGTGACAAGTGCCCAACCAAGGCCACCTGGGAAAAAAGAGTGTCAGCGATAGCTGTCCTCTTGACTGGGCACTCTGCTCAGTCCTGCCACAAGCTAGCGAGCAGGTTTCTGGGCCTGTTCCCATAAGTGAACTGGTCATCCCCTGGTATTTCCCCTCTAGTTGTTCCTAACCCTGCGTTCTATGGTTTTATCAACTGACTGGCTCACCGGGACTCCTCCCAATGCCTCACTCATGTGCCCCAAAGAGGGAAAGGACAGGCCACACTGAACTCCTGAAGCCACTGAGGCCACTTCCTAGACACAATCGACGGAGAACAGGATGGTACCAAGAAATGTGCCTAGAAGCCTACACTTGCTTCCGCCCCCAGCAGAAGGGCCCTAAAGAGGGCCAGACACCCAGCCCAGTGAGGGTGGACAAAGCCACATGTCAGATGGACAACTTGGCTGAGGTTTGCCCTTGACTGACTGGGCAAGGAGTTCCACCCTTCCGCAGACTGCTAGGTCAGGGCCCTCTCCTCTTAACCACACTGCCCTCCTGTCATCCCGGGAGGACAGAGTGCAGTGTTACCCCTTCCCTTGATGTTGCCTGGAAGATGGGGGAGGAGGAGGACCAAAAAGCAGCAGCAGCAGCCCACTTTGGTAGTGTGAGAAGTGACTTTCCTTAGGGACGGTGGTTTCCTCCCTGGGCCAGTCTTGGACTGCACCCCTCAGCCAAAGGTCTTTGCAGCAGACTTGCCACCCTTAGGGGCTCACAGGAGGCTTAAGCGGCCTTTCCTTTCCAAACTACCGAGGAGAGAAAGGGCCCAAGGCCGGCTCTTTAACTTCAACTTAGAGTCCCTTGGTACTCAGAAGAGGGAGGAAGTTTCTGTCTACAGAGACTGCAGCTGCTCAGCCAGGACATCCTCCTGCCTCCATGGGTGGGACGCCACGGACTGACACTGGGCTTCAATGAGACGGTAAGGCTCAACAGGGTGACTGTGCCTCCTAGTAACTTCACTCCTGGGACTTCTGGGTACAAAACTTTGGCCCCTTACAGAGTCCTGCTGCTTGCTGTGGGTCCAGAAACCACAGCCTGTGCAGTGAAAAAGACACACTGTGTCACTGGCTACAGAATGCCCACCAAACCCACTGTTGGCCTGAATTGCCCTTGACACTGAGCTGCCTGCACAGTGCCCGGCCGCTGGGCAAGTGCGGCCAAGGTGTCTGTGGCCAGGGGGAAGGAGGCATCGTAAATTAAGCCTCTGTTCTTCACCGGAGCCTGACAGATCACCTCAGCCCAGCCTTAGGATCCTGAACCTGGAAGCAGCTTGAGGAAGAGGAGCCACAAAGCCCAGTTCATCTGCTGGCTGGTTGCTGGTGAGGCCTCTGTTCATCCATGCAAGGTAAGAAGCCTTTTTGTTTGTCATGCATTTACTTCTCAGCCTGGGGATCAGTGGATCCGGGTTCCTATAACCTGTTGCTACCTTTTCAAAAGGCCCCCCCTCCTTCAAAGAGAAAAGTGGTGCCTAATCATGTATAGAAAATTTGGAAAATAGAGAAAACTATAAGGAACAATAACAAAAAAAACCCATTTGGTACCCCACCACATCTTGTCAAAGCTGAGATCATCTTGCAGGCTCTTGATCAGCAGGACTGGAATGGCTGCCACCTGCGCAGTCACATCTACTGAATAATTGAAGTATTCTCCTAATTTGTTGGACATTTCAGCTGCCCGCTTTTCCCCCATCCTCACCAGTGCAGGAGTAAACAACACTAAAGAACATTTTGTCTTTTTTTTTTTTTTCAGCTACTTCCCCAGGACAGAGTTCCAGAAGGACAAGTGCTATTCTCCAAGGCTGTGGACCCTGTTGGCTGATGGTCTACACACTGGCCCTGCTGCCCATGTCTCTGGTGGAGAAGTGCAAAGGACAGGTGCCTTGCACCCCTACTTCCAGGGACCTCTCAGCACAGACCCGGACTGTTTCTGTGGTGCTTCCACCCTGAGAACTTGTAGCCTCAGCTGGGGAAAGAGTGGGTGAGCAGTGAGCTGGTTCCTGGCCCCCTGGTGGCAGGGGGGCCTGGGCTTCCCTTTGATCTTTCCTCCTTTCCCAGACCTTCAATATTTGTTGTGATGTAACAGCCGCAAGAGCTGTAAGAGGAACTATGGGCTTTGGGCACTTTCTTGGGTTGAAAGGGGGATGATGCATGCTGGGATATGAAGGCAGCCCAAGGATTCCCAGAGACTCGGGAGGAAACCGGTCAGAAATCAGTGTGCTATTGTTATTGTGCTGTTGTTGCATTACTGTGTTGTGAAGATAAGAAATCATTCTGTATGCTAAAGCTTTCTCCTCAATAAAAATATAAAGGGTGTGTAAAGACTGTGTCTGTCTGGGTTCCTGAGCAAGCACATATGGGGAACCAGTAGGCATCAGGTACTTCCCAGGCACCTTGCCTGAAGCGGTCATAGCCTGCACCCTTGCCATCCTCAGATGAGGAACTTAAGGCCCAGTGAGGCGCAAGGGACCTACCTAGAGTCCTATGCATTTGTGTCAGAAGGAGGGACTAGGGTTAGTGGGCACTTTGGAAAGTGGCATTAGTTCTCTACTTACTGGGATATAAAGATATAAATGCCCCAGCTGTACCATCCTATAACAACACCCCCCCACACACACACACACATCAGCCCCCAAAACGCACGCACGTACTCACGGACTTGGAAGGGAGGGAGGGAGGACAGGTTGGGTAAGGCAGGAGTGCCCTCCCACTTTTTGACACTAGGTGGTGCTATGATACCAGTAAAGTAGCTACCGAAGATTTTTTTTTTTTTTTTTTTTTTTAAACCAGCCTCATAGCGGTCCACACACACCCTCCCCGCAGGATTTCACTACCCTGGTAGCACGTGGGTCAGAAGAAGTTGAATCCCATTCTGGAATTTGCTCCAGTTTTCCAGTCATGCATTGGACATTTTTTGTCCTGGTACAGTGGACGGGAACATTTATTGCACTCCCTAATTGGTATAAGTGCTAAGCCCTATACCTACTGGACATCTATGATCTCAGTTCCTTTACCCTAGTCTTACCTATGAGGGAAGAAACAGGCTTAGAGAGGAGTCACTGGCCCGAGGTCCACAGCTGGTAAGTGGCTCTTTCTCAGCCCCATAGCTGCCTAGGAATCAGCTCCTCTGCCTCCATTCACAGGCCCCACTGTCTTCCAGGTCTGCCCTGTTCTGCCCCCACCCCCCCGGCAGCTTATAGGGGTGCAGTGAGAGTCGAAGCCCAGTGTCAGGCACATTGGCTTTGCCCCTTTAAGGAGAAGGAAGAAAGAAAGGACAGAAGGAAGGGAAGGAGGCAACCAGTGCGTTTCCGATCTTGTGCCAGGCACTTGCACCTACATCATCTCATTGCATTCCCACAACTCAGCCAGAAATGTTGTCTCCTTTAAGAGGTGAGGGGCCTGAATCTCAGAGATTAGATTCCCTGGGGGACTCCGGCCTGTGTGACTCCCAAACTCATAGTCCCTCAGCTCTAATCTACCATGCTGTTGCCCAGCAAAGCCCCTGATGAGCTCACGCCTCAACCTGACTGGAATCTGGGTGTTTGCCCAAGCAAACAGGTGTGCGTCAGGTGCACCATCCCTGGAGGCCCCAGAGAAGGGCAGGCAGGGGTGGTGTGGAGTCTGTGGCGGTGAGTTTGCATGAGCGTGCAGCTGACTTGCCCTGTGGGGCTGGGAACTGCGTCCATGAACACTGGGGCTCCCGGTTCTGTTCTAGGGAGGCAGACAAAGTCTCCAGCGCTGCTGGAGTTTCCCCTGCCCTTCGCTGTAGGGATAGGTGAGCCCAGATTGCATCACGGCCCATCAGAGCAGGTGGGGGGAAGTAAGAGTAGGGTGAGCCTTGTCCAACCCTGCAGCTGGAACCCCCATGAGTATAGGCAACAGGGTCCTGGATTCCAGTCCAGCCCTGCCACTGACTCCATTTGGGACTTGCGTGAATCCCCATTCCTACTTGGGCCACAGTCACCTAGGGTCCCCGGGGCCTAGCACACTGCTGGGTCCACAGGTGGATCTCAAGCCAGGTTGGTACATAAACTAAGAAGTGAGTGAATGAAAGTGGGCTGCCGGATGGAGACCCAGATGCTGCACATAAGGTGGCATGAAGGCCGGAGGACTAGAGGCTTCTGTCCGAAACAGAGTAGGAAGCCACCAAATCTTCCTCACCTGGAAGGATGTGTGGACGTGACCTTCACTAGGTTCACGTGTGAGACCTTGCAGTCAGGCTCCGAAAACCAATGGCAGGAGCCTGTGTGAGGAAGGTGTGGCTTAGAAAAAACTTGTGGAAAAAAATTCTGAGAAGTCCGGTTGCTGGGGCTCAGGGGTTGCTGGGGCTCAGGATGAGTCAGCAGACTGGGTGGGTGCCAGAGCGGCTACCGCCTTCCTGGGCGGCTGCTGCAGGGTGGGGGTGGCGGTCCAGGTGATGCGCAGGCCCTGCCTGGGCTCCTGGCCACACAATGGAAGGCGATCAGGTCGCACCTCACAGAAAGCCCTTTTGCATGCCAGGAGGAAGGAAATATTGGAATGAAAGAAAGGGAGAAGGAGCCCTGGCTGATGTGGCTCAGTGGATTGAGCACCAGCCTACGAACCCAAAGGTCACTGGTTCGATTCCCAGTCAGGGCACATAACCAGGTTGCAAGCCAGGTCTCCAGCCAGGTCCCCCAGCTGGAGGCACATGAAAGGCAACTACACATTGATGTTTCTCTCCCTTTCTTCCTTCCTCCTTTCCCCTGTCTAAAAAATAATGAATAAAATCTTTAAAATAAAGAAGGAGGGAGAAGGGAGGCAAGAGTGGGGGCAGCAGAAGAGTGACAAGGATGGTGAGGGCCATACAAATCCTGTTTCTGAGGGATGGAGGAAGGAAGGCAGAGAAAACCTTGTTGAAGCCACGGTTCCCCTCATTCGTTCTGCGAGGAAACTGCAGCTCAAGGTCACTGGCTTCGCTGGCTTCATTTGCACGATTCTACTGTGAACTCCGGTAGTATGACGTTCATAACTCATACACAGACACCCTCCACTCACACCCACACTAATGGAATCAGAATCTCCAGGAATTTCTAGTTCTGAAATGCACCCTAAGCGAGCCTAACGCTCTGCCCATCCAAGAGCAGAAAAGCATCTTGGGGACTAAGCAGCTCAGGGATCGTGAATGACCAGCTTGTTTCACAGCAACCAGCCTGGAGAGCCTGCATGAAGCACATGGTAAGAAATCAAAAAGTATTTGTGGCCCTGGCTGGTGTGGTTCAGTGGATAGGCACTGACCTGTGAACCCAAAGGTCGCTGGTTCAATTCCCCAGCCAGGGCACATAACCAGGTTGCAAGCCAGGTCTCCAGCCAGGTCTGTAACTGGAGGCAGGTGAAAGGCAACCATACATGGATGCTTCTCTCCCTTTCTTCTTTCCTACCTGCCCTTCTCTCTGAAAATAATGAATAAAAAGAATCTTTAAAAAAATAAACCTTAAAAAATATTTCTGCAATGACCCCAGCATGTCCCATGGGCTGGTATGATCTCGTCCCTGCGGGACACCTGCTCAGGCTGCACCCTCCTGAGAGCGAGATGAAGTAGGATGGATGCGTGCACAAGTTTGATGCAGAGTAACCAAGTTCATAGGAGCCCAAGCCTTGTCCCCGACCATCAGAATGGACTCCTGTGGAGCCCTTGCCCCTCCCAGGAAGTAAGGTCGGGCACTAACAAGGCAAGGGATTACCCCCAAATCAGGGGGTGAGGAGGGGACTGTCTCCACCTCCAACTAGCAACATTTCCTGCATCCTGCCCAGACTAGGGAAAGCTCCGCAGGCTACTTCTCCCCAGGAATTCAACAGACTCGGAAACACAAAGCCCAGAGTTCTCCGTTGCTCTGGCAACCGCGGGACCTATTTGCAAGAAAACAGTTTCTGAAAGCCTGGAGAGGGGGCATATTTTCTTTGACAGAGGGCAGGCTGTGACCTGCTCCTCCGGTCCCCTCCCCCATTCCTGCCTGCCACACAAAGGGGTAGATCTGGGGCCCCTCCCCTCGGTGACTCTCCTGGGGGCTGAGTGAGGGCCCTGACTTTTGATTCTGCTCTCGGGGTGGGCTGTGCCTATGCGGAAGAGGCTAAAATGGAAGGGGTTGGCGCGTGGATTCATGGCGATCGTTCTCTGGCCCGAGGAAGCTTTGCCTCATGGCGGCAGCCATACCCAACCAGACCTGACAGCGGGCAAGTGCCCCTAGGGAAACAGAAGCCAGAGAGTGTCCAGAAGTTCCAAGCTCCTCCCCAACGCCCAGATCAGCCCCTCCTCTCCTCTCACCTGGACTCCTGAAGTAGCCTGCCTGCTGGTCTAACCAGCTCTAGTCTCGTCCTTTGAACACACATATCTGGTCCTGTTGTTCACATAGAAAAGACCCTCCCAGAGCCCTCCTCCCTCTGCTGGAACACGTGCGGACCTGATGCTGGCAGTCTTCACTATCGGCTCATACACACTGTGTGCCCTGTCCTCTCCCCATGCCATCCTTCTTCCCTGTTCCTTTCAGTCCAAACCTCAGACATTCTGAATTACTCCTTTCTTTCCTTATGTACCAGGACCTTTCATGCCTCTGGGCCTTTGCACACACTCTGCCTTGAAAATTCACAAGCACTCCCGGGCCCCAGCCCAACTGGCAATCTGCTCAGCTCATAGACCACGTCCTCCGGGCAGCAGTCTTCACTCCCCAGACAAGCTCTTGCCGTCTGAGTCCCCCTCGCTCCCCCGACCCCATTGCTCTGTGGGGCTCCAGTTGCACCTGAGACCAGGGGCTGGTTCAGGGCTCCAAATGAGTTTGCTGCTGCAGAGCTGCTGTTCAGTGTGAGAACATGCGCTCGCCCCGTTCGCAGGCGGGTCTGCACTGGCAGTGGCCTTTTGGAGAGGCACCGGCCTCCTGAGCTCTGGCTGAGGGCCGTTGGTGCGCAAGTGGATCTGGCCCCCACCCTCCCATGTGCCATCCAACTGGAGCTGTGAACCGCAGGAACAAGTTGGGGAAAAGAAAGCAGGAGCTTGCAGAGCCGGTTGTTCATTCCCAGCTGAGCACCCCGATGGCTTCTGCCTCTTTGGGGGCTCATCATTCCCTCTTAGCGTGTGGCGGACAGTGACCTCCACTGGGCTTCAGAGTCACGCAGACCTGACTTTGCACCTTGCTCTGCCCCTTCCTTGTTGAGTACCCTTGGGCTGGTCATCTACCCCCCACCCGTCTAGGTCCCAATTTTCTTTTTCTAAAAATGGGGATAATGGTAGGCTGTATTAGTGAGCTCATTGATATGAACGCACAACAGTAACAACAGCTAACACTTAGCAGCACTTACGACGTGCTGGCACGCAATGCTTTGCATTCATGAACTCATTGAATCCCCACAAGAAAGTCGTAAAGTAGGCAGCGTTGCTACTCCCCATATCCCACGTTAGGAGCTGGCATGGAACGCTTAGCAGGCAGATGCTTCTGAGCTCGCCGGTCAGATAGGGAGGGTCTGTGGGTCCGATAAACCAGGCCAGCAGAGCAGCTGAGCACCAAGATCCAAGGAAAGGGGTCTTAATCACTTTTAGGTCAAGGATCCCTCTAGTAGTTTGGGTGAAACCTCCATCCTGTCTCAGAATCATGTTTTCAGAGGCATAAAGTAAAATAGATAGAACTACAAAGGAAACGAATCATATTGAAATAGTTACACAACGCTCTTAAGAAATGGTGATCTCATGGTATCACTACTTTAATAATGCATCAGTCACTCTTTTGAGATACAACTGTAATGTGATATGAAAATATTTGTTATTTCTACGGGGAATAAAGTCACCGATAGTGTTCATACTATTAATGGCTTGTTGCCTACATTCCTAATTTGAGGAAATGCTAAATTTCTGTTAGAAGTCAGTGGGCAAAGGATCAAATAGTTCCCCCAGCCAAGTTCACAGACCCCCTCAATTCCCTCCACACAGCCCTCGGATGTCAGAGAAAAGACAATGGCCGCACTGTCAGCTGTGAGGAGAAGCTGGGGGAAGGGAGACTGGCAGAAACACAAGTGTGTGGTTTCTCTTTCAAAAACTGTTTACAGAAATCGTGCAGTCTGGCAGATCCCTCTTCCTCTTGGTCCTGAGTCAGCAGCCCAGGGTGGGGCTGAGGCTGCCACACTCGGGTTGAATATCAAGCTCGCCACACACCATTCCCTAAGAGTTGATCTGTTGCCACTTCCTTACGAGTAAAATCTTGGTGGGTCTTGCTTTATGTTAAAATTGGGGCCAGTTGCCGATGCGTCTGGAAATAATCTTTAACTGGACGTTTTATTGGCTCAAAGACATTTTCTGAGTGAATGGATGCTTCTGCCCAGGGACCACAGCCAGGCTTAGGGCTCCCAGAGAGAAGGGGAAAGATGATCAACTGTGCCCTGCACCCCAGGACGCCTGTCAGAATTGGCACTTTTCCAAAACACCAAATGCTTTTTCCTGACTTCCTGGCTTTGCCACCTGTCAGCTGAGTCCCTGCCAACCAGGGCAGCACAGCCCTGGGTGCCTCGGCCAAGGAGACAAATGGTTGTGACAGCAGTAGGCCTCCCTCGGATTTTCTAGATTGCCTCTGTTCCCATTCAATAGTCAAAGAGAACCTGGCTCGTAAAGAGCCAGGACTCAGGTCTACTTTCAATGCCTTGCTTGGAGGTCCCAGCTGGCTGGGGTCCTTGTCTTCTGCTATTCCCTAGCCCCACCCGCCATATTTACTCAGAAAGGAGCAATAGTTGCCTGATAGCCATGCACTAAAAAGGCTGCAGCTTAATTTCCGAAGTAAGAGGGTGGAACTGTGACAGGCTTCTGAACTGCAGTCACTGGCTAATAAAGAGGCTGGTTCAGAATGAATCTGCTTCAGTCGGTCGAGAGAACAGAACAGCACATTTTGAGAGCTCAGGCTGAGAGCTCTACATGCTGGAATGTGAAGAAGGCTTATTTTATTCACTATGAGAGAAATACATGTATCCCTTAGGCTAGCCAAAGCTCCCAAACAAATAAGAATTCAAAAGAACTTTGGTTAGCTAGATTGACCAAGAATAAAAGAGAGAAGACCCCAATTATGAAAATCAGAAATGAAAGAGGGCACATTACAATTATTCTTAAATAAATAAAAAGATTATAAAACTACTATATATAACTTAGATAAACTGTATAAATTCTTAGAAAGACAGGCACTATTGCAAGTAACTGAAGAAAAAATAGAAACTCCAAATGAACCTGTAATAAGTAAAGAGATTGAAATCAGTAATCAAAACTACCCATGAAGAAAAGCCAAGACACAGATGGCTTCTTTGGTGACTACCAAACATTTTTAAAAGAATTAATGTCAATTCTTTACAAACTCAAAATATAGAGGAGAAAAGGGAAGGAGGATGGAAGGAGGTAGAAGAGGGGAAAAGAGGGATAAATGATGAAGGAAGGATACTTGACTTGGGGTGGTGAGCACACAATACAGTGTGTAAATGATGTGTTGTAGAATTGTGCACCTGAAACCTACACAATTTTGTTAACCGGTATCACCACAATAAGCTCAATAAAAAGGGCAAAAAAAAAAAAAAAAGTACAGAAGAGGAAGTAACACTTCTCAACTCATTCTGTGAAGTCACTTTTATCCTGATATCAAAATTAGACAGAAACATCACAAGAAAGCCACAGACCAATATCTCTTATATAAACATGGACACAAAAATTCTCAACAAACTACTCCCAAACCAAATCTAGCAACAGACAAAACCATAACCAAGTAGGAAGATTTATCCCAGGAATGCAAAATTGTTGTAACATCTGAGAATCAGTCAATGAAATACAGCATATAAATAGAATTAAAAAACCAAACATATGATCATCTCAACAGAAACAACAAAAAGAATTTGACAAAAATCCAACACGCTTCATGATGAAAACACTCAACAAGCTAGAAATAAAAAGGAATTTCCTCAACCTGACAAAGGGCTTCTATGAAAAACCTGCAATAACATTACAATGGTGAAACATTAGAAGCTTTCCCTCTAAGATCAGGAACAAAACAAAGAGTCCACTCCTGCTATTTCTAGTCAACATTGTGCTGAAGGTTCTAGCACAGCCATTTGATAAGAAAAAATAAAGAAGAGGCACTGGAAAGATTGCAAAGAAGTAAACTATATTTGCAGATGATATGATCTTGTATATAGAAATTCTAAGGAACACACTAAAAATGTATTAGAATTAATAAATGAGTTTGACAAGATTGCAGGACATTAAATGAATAGAAAAACTGCATTGCTATACACTTGCAATGGACAACATGAAATAAAATTAAGAAAACAATTCTGTTTACAATATCATTAAGAATATAAAACAAACAAAAATGGTGTAAGACTTGTATACTGAAAAGTTACAAGATATGTTGAAAGAAAATAAAGAGGATTGCAACAAATGAAGACATCCCATGCTGATGGATAAATATACCTAATTGTCAAGATGGTAATGTTCCCCCAAATGCAACCTTGTCAGAAACCCAGCTAGATTCTTTGTAGAAATTGACAAGCTGATCCTAAAATTCATATGGAAATCCAAAACAAACTTGATGAAGAATAAAGCTGGAGGGCTCACACTTCCTGATTTTAAACATTTTATAAAAGCTATAGTAATCAAAATAGTGTGCTGTTAGCATAAGGATAGACATATAAATCAATGAAACAGAACTAAGAGATCAGAAATAAGCGCATGCATCTGGGGTCAATTGATTTTTGACAGGGGTGCCAAGTCTATTCACTGGGGAAAGGACAGTCATTTCAACAAGTGGTACTGGGACAACTGGATTTTCACATGCAAAAGAATGAAGTTGAGAGGGGAGGGGGAGCAAGAGGCAAAGAAGGGGAGCAGTTTATACAAGAACCTAGCATGGAAGAACCATGGACATGGACAACAGGTGGGATTGACTTGACTTTGGGGGGAGTGGGTGGGTGGAGAAGAGGACAGAGGGGAGCAAAAAGGGGATGGATGTAATACAACAACAATAAAATTAAATTTTAAAAAAAAAAAGAATGAAGTTGAAACTCATTCTCACAATCACACAAACTTCAACCCGAAACAGCTCAAACTTAGATGGAATTGTAGGTGTAAATCTTTGAGTCCTTGGGTTAGGAAGTGTATTTTTTTTTTTTTAGATGTAATACTATTACCACAAGCAACAAAAGAAAAAAACATAGATAAATTGGAATTCACCAAAATGAAAAAGCTTTTGTGTTACAAATAATGCTATCAAGAAACTGAAAAGATAGCGTACAGAATGCTGGGAAATATTTGCAAATCATATCTCTGATAAGAGACTTGTATCCAGCATATATAAACATCTCTCACAAA
This sequence comes from Noctilio leporinus, assembly GCA_004026585.1. Taxonomy (NCBI): domain Eukaryota; kingdom Metazoa; phylum Chordata; class Mammalia; order Chiroptera; family Noctilionidae; genus Noctilio; species Noctilio leporinus. Next base: position 204,556 of record PVIW01001463.1, on the reverse strand, counting down.
TTGAAAATAAAAGACAGATAACCCAGTACAACAAGGTCCAAATAACTCATCTCACGTGACTGTGGACAACTGACCAAAAGAGATGTGAAAAGGGCTAAGTTTATTGAAAAAACAGCTGCTTCTATGTGATTTCTTCCAAAATGCATGTAAAATCTTATACACATGTTATGTGCAATGTATTTTGAAGGTGATTTTATTACATGAACAAATTAAGTTGTAAATTTAGTTCACCTTTATACCATATTTTAATAAATCAGTGCTTAAGTACAAAATGATTTTTATAAATAAAGAAGTAAATATCATTGTTAAAAAAAAAAAAGACAGTTAACTCAATTCAAGAATGGGCAAAATTGCCCTGGCTGGTGTGACTCAGTGGATTGAGTATGGGGCCTGCAAACCTGCTTGGGTTGTGGGCCAGGTTCCCAGTTGGGGGTGCGCGAGAGGCAACCACACATGGATGTTTCTCTCCCTTTTTCACTCCCTCCCTTCCCCTCTGTTTAAAAATAAATAAATAATAATTTTTACTTAATAAAGGGCAAAACATCTGAATAGATATTTCTCCAAAGATGTACAAATGGCCAGGGAGCACATAAAGATATTCAACATTGTTAGTCATTACGGAAATGCAAATAAAAACTACACTGAGACCCCAGTTCACACCCACTAGGGTACATAATTAAAAAGTCAATAAGGCACCAGCCTGCGAACCCAAAGGTTGCTGGTTTGATTCCCAGCCAGGGCACATAGCCAGGTCTCCAGCCAGGTCTGTAGCTGGAGGCAGGTGAAAGGCAACCATACATTGATGTCCCTCTCCCTCTCTGCCTCTCTCCCTTCCCCTCTCTCTGAAAATAATATTTAAAAAAATAAATTTTAAAAAAGTCAGATGAATGTTGATGAGGATATGGAGAAACTGTGAGGGAACCTCTCCCATTGCTGGTGAGAATGTAACACGGCGCAGCTGCTTTGAAAAATGTTAAACGTGGAGTTATCATAAGACCCAGAACTTCCACTGTTAGACATATACCCAAGAGAAATGAAAACACACATCCACACAAAAGCTGTATTAATGCTCATAGCTGTATTATTTACAATAGCCAAAAAGTACAAGCAATGCAAATGTGCATCAAATGGTGAATGGAGAAATAAATCAATCAAATGTGGTCTGGCCATACAATGGAATGGGATCCGGCCATGAGAAAGAGCGAAGTGCTACAAATGGATGAACCTTAAAAACTTCATGGCACATGAAAGAAACCAGTCACTAAATGGCACATAGTGAATGATTCTATTTACAGGGTGTGTCCAGCATAGACAAATCCAGAATAGATTAGTGGTTGCCAGAGGCTGGGAAAGGAGGTAAGGGGAAATGGGGTACAGGAGTTCTTTCTGGGGGGTTGAAAATGTTCTAAAATAATGGTTATGACTGTGCGACACTTCAGATACACAAAAACCCATGGAATTGTACACTGTGAGTGGGGAATTGTATGGTATATGAACATGTTATGTTTCAATAAAGCTGTTATCAGAAGGAAAAAAAAAAAAAAAAAAAAACCTTGGTAAGTTAGAAAAGGTACCACAATATCATACTCCAACGTCAAAACAAAGGCTACAAAATGAGGTCAAGGAAGCCACATGATAAACTGAAGACATTCTAGTGCATCTTAGTAGATTCCAAAGTGACTAATGCATCAAGTGGTGCCCTGACCAGTGTGGCTCAGTTGAGCATCATCCTGCAAAGTGAAGGTTTGCCGGTTCGATTCCCAGTCAGGACACATCGGTGTTTCTCTCCCTCTCTTTCTCCCTTCTTTCCCCTCTCTTTGAAAGTAACTAAAATAGTAAAATACTAAAAGTCAAGTGGTTACTGGTGTGCAAGGAAATGCTATGCAGAGATAAGCACCATGCTCAGATCTTAGTAAACGTTTGTTGGGGTGTCTTTGTTCTGTGTACTACAGATTAAACGAGGGAAGTGGGGCTGAGGGTGACACATGTGGCTGGAACTTCAAGCTTACCCCCCACACACAATAATCTGCCCTGGATTTGAGGTCAGCTACCCTGGCCTTATGCCAGGAGTCTACAGCCCAATCAGAAGTCCTTTGGTAATACAGATATATGGATGGCAAGATGGTGATCTACAAAGTCTGTCCCAAAAGTGTTGGCCGTGTAAACTGTTTTAATTACATTGACATTGGTGCAATACTTTGGGGACAGACCTCGTAGGTCCTGCCAGCTAGCTGTATTCACTCCTTTCCAGGTGGAGAGCTAGTTGAGGCCCTCCCCAAATATTCAGACTTCTCCAAAGCAGTCAGCCAGGTACCACAGCTTCCATGGCCGTGCTGATTCTTAGCTGGAAACTTTCGCCCTTCCTGAGGGTGAGCCCACTGCCCAGCACTCCCAGGCGCCTTCACCAGGGCCAGCAATCTTGGTACCGTGGTCGAGGTTCCCCAGATGGACCGCATTCTGGCTTATATCTCTTCGTTTCTAACCCTCAGCAAGCTTGTGTTTTACTCTGATGAGACCTGATGAGCCCAGAACTGTCTTCCCATCCCTGAGTGGAGATGGGACCCACATATGGCAGTTGTGTACCTCTTGTCCCCTCGGGTAGTCTTTTAAAAAGATTTTATTCATTATTTTCAGGGAGAAGGGCAGGGAGGGAGGAAGGAAGGGAGAGAGACATCAATGTATGGTTGCCTTTCACCTGCCTCCAGCCACAGACCTGGCTGGAGACCTGGCTTGCAACCTGGTTAAGTGCCCTGACTGGGAATTGAACCAGCGACCCCTGGGTTCACAGGCCAGCGCCAATCCACTGAGCCACACCAGTCGGGTAGTCTTTACTTCAACTTTGCCCATTGGCTATCCAGGATCCAATCCATTTTTTTTCTCTGACTGAATTTATTCAATATTTTGATTCCAAAGATGTATTCTATTTAACCACATTTCAAGTTTGTGATTAGAAAAAATAAATCACCCATGATTTTACCTTGTCCATAGGCTTACATATTTTAACATAAGTACAATCTCAATAAAGACACACTTTTGTACCACATTTTTTCTTTTACTTGTCAAATCATAGGAGCTTTAGGAGCTGGGTTTTTTTACTTACAACCACTGTCCTACTGAGGGAGCAGACAGAAGTTCCAGGCTCCATTATTTCCCAAAATAAACAACTGTTAACATTTACACACGAGGTCTGTCCCGAAAGTTTTTTTTAAATTGACATTGGCTCCATACTTTCCGGACAGACTCCCCGTGTGGTGCCTGCAAGCACTTCACAAATTCAGTCTCCACAACCACACTAGGAGACAGGTATGCTTCCTCTTATTTCCCCCTTCTGCAGATGAAGAAACAGAGACACACAGAAGTCAGATGGCCTGACCGAAGTCACACAGTAACCCAGGCTGCCTGGCACCAGAGTCTGTGCACATAAGTCCCCAGCGGGTCTGCAACTTCAGGGAGCATCAGAATTCCCTAGGGGGCCTGTTGAGACACACATGTTGGGTCCTGCTCCTAGAGTCTCTCTCTCATCGAGCAGGTCTGGAGTGGAGTTCAAGATTCTGCATTTCTCACAAGTTCCCCAAGGATGCCAAGGTGGCTGGTGCAAGGATCACACCAGAGAAGTACCGCTCAGCACCGCACAGCCTCTCAACAGTAGCACACAGGTTACAGACAACTGGGTTCCCAAAGCAGTCCTTCCAGCAGTCAGGAACGGGCCATCACTTGTCACCTGCCCCCTCTTCTTCCCTCAGCCCTCCGCACTGGCAGGACACCCACTGACGAGTGCCACATCCCAAGGGGATTGCCTGAAGAGAGGGTTTATTCATGCCACTCTTGGACTCAATTAGCTAAATGCAATCCCATCCCCTGTAAACGGACAGATAAATCAGTCCCTAGTTGTCAGGCTGCCCCCACAGTGGCTGTCGCTTGGCTGTGCTGTCGCTTGCCTGGTGCCTGCAGCCAATCGATCTCACAGGTTAATAAGATTAACTGGAGATGAACTCAGCAGAATGCCTGTAGTCTCCCATGTCCCCCCAAACTGGGGAGGCCCAGGCTTGTTCTGGGTGCAGGAAACCTCTGCCTTCCTTCAAAGACAGCAGCTTCCCAGGGAAGCGAGGACCATCCTGTGTTTGACTCCGCTAAGTCACATTTCACTTTGTGATTTGCAGGACTGAGCCTGGCTCATCGGAAAACTGACTGGTGGGCATGGGGAAATAGACCGGTTCAGCATTAATGAGGAGGAAAGGATGTGTCCATTGGACGACAAAACAAATCACTTGGAAGTGTGGGCAGCTGTGTCACCAGGGAAAGAGTGTGTGGATGGGACCTGGAGTTGGATAGAGTTGGCCCTGAGAATGGACTTCATCGTGACCTAGCTGCACCTCTTCTTGGAACTCAGGTTCCCTCATTGATAAAATGGGGCCAATAATATATGTCCACCCTGTGCATAGTAGGGCAAAGTAATGAACGGGTGCTCGTAAAAAAGCCTGGAACAATGCTTTGAATCCCGGGAAGCACTTAAACTGGAGGCTGGCCCAGGGCTGGCACTCACATGTCACTGCCTGAGGAGACAAATCAGGAACAGAGAGCAGGGCTCAGAACAGTGGACGGAGCCAGATCTCTGAGTTACATAATGAGGTATCCCTCTTTGAAAATTCCCTGCCTGAGACGTTGCCCTTCATGGAGGTCACCTCCACCAGGCCGTCCCCTTATAGTGGACACTGTGATGTATCTTCCAGGTCCCACCTCAGGGACAAACAACTCACTCTGCTAAGCTAAGTGTCGGCAGAGTTGCCACAAGGCAGCGTTGTGCTGTCTGCCCAGTTTGGGGATTGCCTTGTCCAATGTCACATCTCCTCCCTGGGGTGGCTCCTTCAGCCTCACTCAGGACACCCAGGAGGGGCAGTCCCAGCAGCAGAGCTGGCTCTGAGAATGTGCCTCCTCACGACCTAGGTTTCGTCAAGGCGGCGGTGCTGTTTGGTTTATCTTGTCCAAGCAGTCCTGCTCCCTTAACCCTTTCCACAGCTGTGGGTCCCAGGAACATCCCAAATAAACTTCCTGTGCACTGACCTCACCTCAGGGTCTGCTTTTGGGCCAGCCAACCTCCTCAGCAGAGAGAGCGCTTTGTAGTTAGAAAGGCGCATTGACACAGTTGCCATGCGCTCCAGGGACAATGGGACAGGGCGCTACCTTTCTGGATCCCTTTCCTTGCTAATGGCTTCTGGGCGGTGTCTCGCTTTAAAAAAAAAAAAGGTCCACTAATTCCTTTCTTTCGGTGTCTTCCTTTTTTTTTTTTCTTATTAGAAAAACAAAGCATGTCGATCGCTGTGCAAAATCGGAATATACAAACAAAATAAAAAAGAAAAGTAGCACACACAGTCTTACACACCCCACACAGGTAAGGCTGATACCTTGAGTATGTATTTTTGGAAATTTCCCTATGCCAACCAAAGATGGGATCATACTGTAACTACTACTTCATGAGTTGCTTAAACTGTCATCCCTACAGGAAATATTTTCTGTCAGCCATGCCCAGCCACCCTGTGAGAATGGGGATGTGAAGACCCAGGAGCCTGTGGGTAGCCCCCAGTCCAGCCCCTCATGTGGTAGAGGTGTGGAAACTGAGGCCCAGAAACAGGAAGGGCTCCTTCTCAGGCCCCACATTGAACACGACAGCGGCTCTTCCCCAGTCACCTCCTGACCTGGCCCCGAGCCTGTCTTTCCAGATGTCCAAGTTGCCCAACCAGGTTCAAGCCAGAAGAGGAGGAGGAAATGGGCTTTGCGTAAAATAAATGCAAGAAAAGAAGGACAGCGTGTCTGTGTTGGTGTCTGGGTCCTGGCCACTTTGCAGGGTTCAGAGCCCAGTCCTCCGTCAGGAGGCCGGGATTTTGCAGTTGGCGAGCTTTGCACAGATCACACCTCGTGGCCACTGTCGTACCTTCTCCAGTTTGGTCAGCTGCCGCCCTGCCTCCCATCTGTTCCCAGCACAATAGTAGAGGAATCATTCTCAAAAGTCAGGGATGAGACAATGGATTCTTAGACATGACACCAAAGCATGGCAACAAAAGAAAGGAGTGGATAAATTGGATTCCATTAAAATGAAAAACTTTTGTACTTCGAAAGACACCATTAGGAGAATGAAAAGATAACCAACACACAAAACTGGAAATAATATTTGCCAATCACATATCTGAGAAGGATCGTCTATCTAGATGACAAAAGGAATGCTTACAACTCAGTAATGAAAAGACAATCCAATTCAAAAGCAGGGGAAGGATCTGGATGGACATTTCTCTGAAGAAGATATACAAATGGCCAATGAGTACATGAGAAGATGATTGACCTCTTTAGTCATCAGGGAAATGGAAACCAAAACCACAATGAAATCCCACATCACACCCACGAGGATGGCTGGAATCAAATAAGAACAAGTGTTGGCAAGATCGTGGAGGGATTGGAACCCTCACCCATGGCTGGAGTGAATGCAAAATGGTGAGGCTACTCTGGAAAACAGCTGCAGTTCCTTGAAGCACTAAACCTAGAGTTCAAACACAGTTACAACATGACCCAGCAATTCCACTCGCACTTACCCAAGAAAATTGAAAACATACGTCCACGTGAAAATTTGTACACAAATGCTTGTAGCAATATTATGCCTATTAGCCAAAAGGTTGACACAACCCAAATGTCCATCCACAGGTGAGTGGATAAACAGAATATGGTACATGCACGCAGCAGAACGTTATTGGGCAATAAAATGGATGAAGCTCTGATCCGGGCACCTGGTGGCAGCCTCTCATGCTCTGCAACTGCCAAGGTTCAGGGCGCATTGCCCGGACTTGTCAGGGGGGAAGCAGAGCACCGACGGAGGCTGGCCCCTCTGACTGACCCCTGCAGCGTCAGGTGCTCTACCCACTTCCTCAGTTGTCTGAGTCCCTCAATTTCTCTGCTTCCCGCTTCAAGAGCCAGCGTTTCCTGAGTCTGAGGAGCCCTTTGGAATATCGAAGGGAAGGTGGAGGAATCAGGAAAGGAGAGCAGGGCGCCTATGAGGAGTGGTTGATGTGCTGCGGGTTCTTACCTGCAGCGCTGGGGCCCCCAGCCCATCCCCCACAGCACCCGGGTCAGCCTATACCAGGCTGCAAGGCTTCTCCCCTACTCTTCCTGGGACTCCTTGCTGGCATATGCAAGTGTATTATGTTCATGCTATTCTCAGTGCCTGGCGCAGAGTATGGCGCTTAATGAAGCATGTTGCATGGAATGAATGAATGAATGAATGAATGCATAAGCTCACAGCCTGGTTTCATGTTTCAGTTTAACAGTCCCTTGACTATGTAACAGAGGCCACAAGTGGAGCCTGACATTCCAACCCCAGCTCTGCACTTACTGTACGGTTGTCAGGATTGAATGTGAGTGTGTCAAAGACTTCAATCTGTGTCCGCACACAGTAGACACAATCAAGCATAGATATTGTTATTTTCCCTCAGTTATCCCACCTTTCTCTGAGAAGCTGGGGCACTGCTATTGCAGCCGAGCAGGGGGTCGCCTTGCATATCTTGCATATGCAAGCAGTGCTGGTCCTATGGTCAGGGCATCCTCTTCCCAGTGAGCTTCCTTTCCCACAATCCTCTATGACCTCAGCCTACATCACCATGGAGAATGCCCCCCCGCCCCGCCCCGACTCTGCACAAGCCCACCCAGGCAGGACGGGCCAGTCCTCAGTTGGCCCTCACCCTCCTCTGGGCAGAGCCAGGAGACAAGGAGTTGAGCTCACAACTTGCTCTGAAAACTCTCAGTCCCAAAACATTGCACATAACCTCCTCGGCCAAGTTACTTTCCTAATCCCGGTTGCCATAGCAACGTGACTTAATGAAGGAGCAATTTTTTTTCCTTAAAATAATTCAACCCGTTTCCATATCAACAGGGGTTTATTTTGGTTCCACACTCAGTGAGGGCTTGGTAGCCAGCACCTGGCAACAGTTTCTGCCCCTTGGAAGGGACTCGGACCCTGGGGGGCCATTTGAGAGGGGCTGCAGGGAGTGCGGTGGCCACGTGTGCTGAGGAGGCCATGCCCTCAGCGCAGACAGCGAGAAACGGGGCAGGCCCTGGGAGATCGTCCTGTGGTTTTCAGGTTGGGAAGATGGAAGGAAATGGGGAGGACAACCCTATTCAGTGTCTTGTCCAAAGTCTAAGGCCTATGTTGGCCACCCGGCTGTTGTTGGGTCTCTCTCATGGGACCACAGGCCCGGGCCTCTGCATGGGGCGGTTTACAGGAGTGGTGATGTGGGCAAGCAGGGTGGCACCACATGCCTAGTAAATGACTCCACCCGCACCTAAGCTGGCTGCATGTGACTAGATTCCTTCAGAAACTTCCTCATTCAGCCAACGTGACTGACTGACCCCTCATGCTAGGTGCCTGGAACTGGGCAGGGACCCTGGGGTTACCCCCACCTGACGCAGTTCTCCCCTCAGTGTGGTGATGAGCCATGTCACTCTCCAAGGCCACCCTTCTCAGGCTTCTCTGTGCATACGTATCTCCTGGGGATCTTGTTAAAATGCAGGTTTGAATCAGTAGACAGGGAGCGGGGAACGCGAGCCAAGCAAGAGCCTGTACTCCTAGCTGGCTTCCAGGTGCTGTTGTTACTGCTGGTCCTCATAACGCATCTGAGAAACAAGTTCATGGAGAAAACAGAGCAGGGCTGGAGGGAGGCATCTGGCCACTCCGCTCCCAGCATCCTCCAGGGGATGCTCAGTCCTATGGGTTTCAGCTGCATCTGTCATTGGGGCGAGATAACTTTTTCAAGGACTGGGAACTCTGATTTCTAAGCTACTTCTATAAAAAGGTAGGGTTTTTTTTTTTTTAATAACCAAGAATGAAAAAGTGGGACAACCAGTTTAATAAACAAAGAACAAAAAAGTTAACAACCCCAGCTGAGAGGCCACTGGGTTTGCTTCGATTCCTTCCTGAGGAAGCCCAACTCGGCTATTTGAACTAGTCCATGGGAGGGCAGAGCTCGGCCCTCTTCACTTAAGATCCTGTCTGGAAAAAAAATTAAAAAGATCTTGCCTGAGCCCACACTTTGGAGCATAAGTCAGGAGTGAAATCTCAGCTTTGTTTTTTCCTAAGCTCTGTGGCCTTGGGCAAGTCACTTCACTTCTCTGTGCATCATTTTCCTCATCTACAAAATGAGGATAACAATTATACCTAACCCATAAGGAAGTTTTGAAGATTAAATGAATATTTGCCAAGTACCTGACACACAGTAGGTGTCAAAAATTCAACAAATTTTTACGGGGTCCTTACTGTGCGCTGGGCACATAGACATTGGGGAATACTGTGGTGACCATGGCAGGCATGGTCCCTGCCCTTATGGACACTGCATTGAACCAGAGAAGATTTGAATAATAAGAAGGAATTTCCATGCAAGGTGGGGATGGGGAGCAGGGCTGGGGGGGAGAAATGGCAAGTGCAAAGGCCCTGGGGTAGGAAACAATGACTGAAAGGAGCCAGCAGCCCCAGAGGCCAGCGAGAGAGGGGAAGTGCCATTGGAAAAGCTGTAGGAATTGTGGGCAGAGAGCCAGATCACTTCAGGCTCTTGCAGGTGACGTCAGAAATTTGGATTCAATTGCCAGAACAATAGAAAACTATTGGAAGGTTAATGATTTGGGGAGGGAACAGGGTCTGGTGTGACCTGGAGCAGATGGCATAAGTCAAATCCTTGCTCTGTCACTGATGAGCTGTGTGGCCCGAAGAGCCATGTTGCCTCTGTGAGCTTTCCTCATCTGTAAAGATGTGTAAAAGCAGAATCTATTTCCTCAGGCAGTTTGAGGTCCCTCGAGTGACTACCTGGGAAAAGCCCTCTGGCTGGCACAGGGTGAGCACTGCCTGGAGCCTTGTCCTTACCACAGAGGTCAGGGAGAGTGTACTGTGCCAGTGTGTCAGGAGGGAAGCTAGGGAGCTCCTCAAAGAGCCAGCTGCCTCGTGGACAGGCAGCAGGTTGACTGTCCTTGGTTTTGAGATTGGAGTGTGTTCATGGATGGGCTCGTGCAAACCTCGCGGGACCCCAGGTAAAAGGCGGCTACGCCTGTGGCCGAGATCACAGCGCGCACCAACGGGCCATGGTGCATAGTTGAGTTGATCCCCTCCCACTTGGAGAAATTACCAGGACCTGTCAATCTGACCTCCAAAAACTCTCTTGAATCCCTTCTTTCCTCCACTCACTGGCACCTCCCCAAATGAAAGCCCCAGCACTTCTCACCTAAGCAATCTCCAGAACCTCCTGCCTGCTCTTCCTGCCTCAGATCTTGCTTTCCAGTGGCCACCAGAGTCAGCTCCCAGTCTCACAAGTCATACCAGCACCCGCCTCTGCATCAACACCTCCAGGATAAAATACCAGCTCCTGAAGGCTGGCCGACAAATCCTCCTCCATCTTTCCAGTCCTTTAGAAGCACTGTTCTCCAGCACCTACAATTTCTTTCTGCTAACAAGCTGCTTCCTCCGATCCCTGACCCCCCCCCACCTTTTTTTTTTAACCCAATAGAAGTCTATCCATCCTTCTGGAATTTCTATACAGCCTTCCCACCTTCTCTTGACCACACCTGTGGCTCCTGCCTCCAAGGCACCACAGGACCCTAATTTTTCGGTCTGTTGGTGCACACGGATAGGCCATATCTTGGCTGTCAAGTCCAACTCCCACACAAGCTGGTGAGCAGAGGAGGGCAGAGGACACAGCCCTGCGAGCGGAGCCAGGACACCAGCCAGCTTCGCTGGGTTGAGCATTCATGAGCACAGAATCTGACGTGACGGGGCCCACGCAAGCGAAGGAGAGGAACATGCTGACTCGGGGCGAGGTGAACTGGGGAGCCCCATGCCCTCCCACAAGGGGGCAGCACTCCTCAGTTTTAGTGCTCAGATCTTGACCTTCTAAAAAGTGAACTGGCAATTAAAATTAAACCAGAAAAGTACGTAAAACATTGTTTGCTTTACCTGGCTCTAAGGCCACACTTGGTCTTCCGGTCTGCCATTTTGCTATCTCAGAACCTGCTATTTGTGGAATGAACGAACGGACAGATGAATGAACGATTCCCCCCGCCCCCTAGATTCATGTTTCTTACACCTGTCAATTTCAAAGTTTTGGGAGAGTTTATGCCTAATCAGTTGAGTTGCTACTTGGTTTGCTTTTTTTCTTTTTTCAGTGTAAGGACATGAAAGTCAAAAATCAAAAGTCAAGCTTGTACATTTCTTTCTTCCAAAACGAAGCCCAATCTCTTTGACTCGGCAGCTCCATCAGCATTGTTGCCTGGGCAGCCTCGTGAGCAAGGCCCTAACCTCAATCGTGCTGATATCTCCTCTTTGAGATGTGGGTCACTCCAGCAGGAAGGGAGGGCTGCAGAGGCCACGGCGCCTGTTCCTGCGGTGGTTGGTTTGCTCAGTTTGGTAACCTCTTGAAAACAAATTGCAGAGGATGGCAACGGCTCAAAGTCTCTCCAACTTCCCTCACCCCTCCCATCCAGCTTTACCTCAAACGGGAAAGCTTGCAGGAGGAACTGAGGACTCTGGGTTGCAGGCATCGAGGACTCAAATGCCTTTTAGGTCCCAGCTCCCTGTCCCTGGGACTCCCGTAACTGGCTGTGGGCTGCAGGGTGAGTCTTGCTCAGAGGCCTGCAGGCAGGTAGCCAGTTGCATCTTCTGCAGGGTCGGGCAGCAGACCTGGAGCTGTGCAACTCCCCATTCAGAGCCGACACGCTCTTTCCCCGCAGCTGCCAGGGTTGTTGCTGATGGCTCACAGTTGAGTCCCTCTCCAAGGTAATGCCCCTTCCCTGGTGGTGGGGCGTTGTCTTCATCCAGAGACTAGTTAATAGATGGGGGGCCAGGGAGAAAGGCCCAGCCACCCAGCTTCAGCAGGCACCATCTGAAGGTCCATCCCAGCTCAGACCTTCCCGTGGGGTCGGCTGATGTCTCTGGTGAGACTGTATTTCAGTTCAACCCCTGCCTTTGACCTCTCCTGCTTCCTTTACCCTGGCACAGGTGCTGTCCTAGAAGGCAGTCCCCCACAAGCCTGCATTCTTAGCTCGGTCTGAGGTCTGTTTCCTCTGACAGCACTCGCTGGGCCTCGTTTCTCTCACTGCCCTTTCTTCCTGGATGCCGGCAATCACTCTAAATGCTTCCGTGACCATCTTGAAGGATGACCTGCCAGTCTTTCCCGTTGCCACCACTGCTGTCCCAGTCTGCCCACTTGCACATCCCACAGCTGGGTGGACTTCACCTGGATATCCCTTTTGGAGTCCCACATTTAATATATTTAAAACAGAACTTTCCTCCACTCCCCTAACCAGCCCCATGGGCTCAGCTCAACCTGGCTTCCTGCCAGCTCCCTGATCCAGGACTTCTTAACATATTTATGGCTTGGACACCTTTGGGAGTCTGGTGACACCTATGCGCCCCTTCTTGGAATGTTCCTATAAATGTAAAATAAGACACATGGGATTGCAAAGGAAGTCAATAATATGTAAAGACCGTTATTAATATATATGTTTTTAAATGGATGATACAGCAACACATGTTTCCGTATTAGCACAGTAACTACCATGATCTACTGGCGGGTCCAGTAACTCCCATATGATTGAAGTAATCACAAGTGTAAAAATATTTCAAGACATCTGCAGCAACAGTAAGGAGATGTCAAAACCCTTGTGGTTCCTATCGGAGACAAGATGACAAGGACCACTCATACTACTGCGCTGTGCTGCCTGCGTCCATAATGGAAGGAAAAGCGAAATTTCAACGGGAGGTTATAATGAAGATAAAGTTGAAATGTTTTCCATCCAAGTCCATGGACTCCCTGGTCAAACACGGCTGTGCTGTGGGGAGTCTTGGCCGCAGCTCCACTTGGAGACTCCCCCTCCCATCCCAGCTGAACTCTGGGAGGCCGGCACTGGGCACGGACCAAGTTGGCCCTGTTGTCCACGTGGGTTCGGGGCCCTGAGCAGAGTGGCTCACGGCTGCCAGGAGCATACACCCCATTTGGGCTGCTCCTAGGGGCTGTCTTTCTTGGCTTCTCTCCCCTCAGGTCTCAGGCCCTGAGTGGCTTTACCCTGCTTCCGCTGACCTGCCCAAGATTACCTGGAAATCGTGAAGACACAGGCTGACCGGGCAGCTCATGGCCATCAGGCCCAAACAGAGTTCTGAAGCATCTAGTTGAAGAAGCCACCTCCAAAAATGCCACCTGCAGCTGTGAAGTGCCACCACTCTGCTCAGGCCCTTCTCCTGAGCTTTGGCCACTGAGACCCCTCTGGCTCTCAGGCTTACAGGGTGCACCCTGCCCTTAGCTTGCTGCCAGATGCTAAACGTCCTACAAAGCATGAGACAGTCCTGCGCAATAAAGAACAATTCTACCCAAAATGAGAATCATGCCCTCTGTGGGAAACACGGAGCAGGCACTCCATAAACGTCTGTCCAGTGCCATAATGGTTCTTGTCCTGATGTATCAGCATCTGAGGCGTGGCCAGTCAGTGGGCATTTTTCTTGACTCCCACACCCCTCCAGCCTGAAGTCCCAGTGACCTTGGCAGCTACAGTTGAGGTCGAGTAGCAGATACATAGGAAGGTAAGACTCCCCGCCTGCCCGCCGGCCCCCTGGCCTGGGTCTTTGTTGGGTCAAGAGGAGCTGGGCTTGGCAGCTGCCACTAGGGAGAGAAAAGCTGGCAGGCACCTGCTTTCTGTTCCCTCCAAGCGCCTGGTGGCCTGGGACCCTTGTTGCTCTGCCCCTGGGAAGGAAGACCCGTCCCTTGGCTGTCTCTGCCTTGGAACTAGAGCTAAAAGAGTGGGCCCTCCGACCCAGGCCAGGAGGTAGGATCAACTTTCTCAGTGCTCACGTGGGTAAGTCACTTCCAAGTAAGAGCTGCCAGGAGTCATCCTGCTTCTCAGCTGCTTTGCTGTCCCTGAACCAGCCTAGTCTCCTAAGAACACCTGGTCCCCATTTCCTGGGCCAAACAGCTCCAGGAAAACCAGCAGTCGTGACTGGTGGAGCAGTGCTGTTTCTGTTAATGTTGTGTACTCTGATGAAAGGGATTAGTCCATCACTTATTGCAAAAATAATATTCTGACATTCTAATTGTATTTATTAAGAATAACAAATACTTATACTGTATAGTGCTACTTATCATAGTGCTTCATGCTTTAGAAAGCACTTTACATATTAGGCTGAATCATATCGAATTGCTGATATTTTTAAACGATTTTGTGCATTTATCTTCAGAGAGAGGGGAAGGGAGGGAGAAAGAGAAGGAGAGAGCCGTGGATGGGCTACATTGATCAGCTGCCTCTTGTATGTGCCCTGAGACGGAATCTGCAACCCAGTCATGCGCCCTGACCAGGAATCGAGTCGGCAACCTTTGGCTTTGGGGGACCACACCCCAACCGACTGCGCCACACCGGTCATAGCCAGAATTGCTGAGAGTCAACGGTTTGGGTTCAATTTCATAGGGTTCAACCTAACGTATTTTTCTCACTTATTCTTTACCACCATCCCAGATAGGTATTTTTAGCTCAACTTCACAGCACAGAGTACTAAATGTCAGAGCGGTGAAATGACTTGTACTTGTGACTAAGGTTACAACCAAAAGGAAACAGCAGGGTTGAGATTTGACAAACCTCGTACTCCTGGTTCTTGAGGTAGGATGATTCAGCCCCAAAGAGCCTAAACGCAATAACGTGCAAAGAGGCAACGTGGGGAGAACTGCTCTCTCAGCCGACTCTCAGGAACCCCCTCACTGGCTGTCCTCATCACCTTTTCTTAGTGGAGATTACTTGGGAGCCTAGGTCCCTGGAGCAGCAGGCGCTGGAAGTGATGATGTGACAGCTTTTAGTTGTATGGCTTTGGGAGCAAACGGTACATCAAAGACAGTGTCAGAGCACATTCATCCAGACATCTGCCTCCTACACATGTGTCAAACTGTGCACTGGGTGCTGAACCACCAACCTTCAAGGAAGGGTGTTAATTAGCAGGGTTTTCTTCCACCCTTTGGCCACTGGGGGAGGGGGCTGGAGTGGTGCAAGCTGGGGTGACACCACCATGTGCATATGGGATTTTGATTTGCCGTGAGGTTGCCTTGTATTCCTGGCCCTTCTCCTCTGGCCCAGGCCCAACTTGGTGGGAGCCTCCCGCTTCTGTGACCATGGAAAGCAGCAGGGTTTTGCCCAGTGCTTCTGCACAGTGGTGCTTCGGGGGTCTGATAATCCTGAGAGTTTCTCAGCCCCAGGAGGCTAGAGGAGGCAGCAGTAAGAGTGAAAGAGGCACCAAGAGACTGGGAGGTGGGGCTGGCGGGGAAGAGCTCCCTCCCAGGCTGCTGCGGGGAGAAGTTTCTTCCTCCTGCACCTGAGTTCACTCTGAGCTCTCCCCAGTGGGCTTGGTGCTTGTGGCTGGCCAGAAGGGGTCAGGGTCGGGTGTGGTAGGGTGGGTTTGGAAATCAGTCTAGCAGTGGGCATGGGGCCACTGCCTTTGCCCAGGGATAGCATGCCGCCTGCAGGGGACTAATCACAACTCTCAGCTTCTTGCCTGTGGGGAAGGGTGGGAGCCCTCCAGCCTGCTGTAAAGTCCAAATGCTCCCCAAAGCTGGCCCGACTCAGGCCAGGCCAAAGCTGGCTTCCCAGGCTCCAGGGCCCTCCAGCCAGCCAGCCACCTGCCCCTCCCTGCACAGCCAGCACCCAGTCAAGTACCGACCTCCAAACTCACACCAGTGCAAATCCCCTCACAGCACACAATTGTGCCCCCAGCTCACCATTCCAGGCTCTAGGCTGTGTCTCCATGGCTGTCACCACTGCTACCAGGGACCACAGCAGCTCTGGGGCAACTGGGTTAAGATCTCAGAGTTGAGTAAGCCACAGTGTGGGTTCCTCCCACCACACCCTCCCAGGGCTTTCCCCAGAGCCCCATTGCCACACTACTCTGCTTCTGAAAAAAGGAACCAGGGGCACTGGGTCTTGAGTACAATGAGACGCACAATGAGAGGCTGTGAACAGAGGCACCTCTGGAGGCAAAGAAAGAGAATCACCTCCTGAGCACTCAGGGCTCTTTTCTTATTTCTATGGCCCCAGAGCTCGAGCCCTCGGTGAAGGGGGTGGGGTGGCAGATGGGTGGAGGGAGAATAGAGAAATAAGGCCTTTTATACTTGGGTCAGCTGTTCTGCCTTGTACAGGGCCAGCATATGGTGAGTTGGGTTTCTGGGGGTCCAGGCACCAATGCCCCCAGAGGCTCCAGGAGTTGCCTGGATTGTTGAAGATTTTTTAAAATGATTTTATTTATTTTAGAGAGAGGAGAGGGAGAGAGAAAGAGACATCCATGTGTGGTTGCCTCTCGCACATCCCCACCTGGGGACATGGCCCGCAACCCAGGCATGTGCCCTGACTGGGAATTGAACTGGTGAACTTTCCGTTTGCAGGCCGGTACTCAATCTACTGAGCCACGCCAGCCAGGACTATTGTTGAAGTTTTTGCCCTCAGCTTCTGTCCTTCTGATCCATCCCTACCCACCACAGAGACACACAGCTCAGGTGACATTTCAGCCTTCTGCCTGCTAGATCTCTGCAGTCCTACACAGTAGCCACCAGTCACATATGGCTCGTGAGCAACTTGAAACTGAATTGAATTGTGCTATGAGTGTAAAATGCACACCAAATTTTAAAGGCTTACTATGAAGCAAAAATATGTTAAATGTTTTGTTAATAGTTTTTTTAAATTTAATTTTATTGTTGTTGTATTACATCCATCCCCTTTTTACTCCCCTCTGTCCCCTTCCCCACCCACCCACTCCCCCACATGTTAAGTTTTTAATATTTATTTTATGTTGAAATATTTTTGCTATATTGAATTAAATAAAACATATTATAAAAATTAATTTCATCACTTAAAAAAACTTTTAAAAATATGGCTACTGAAAATGGGGGCTACTAGTGTCGAAATTGGCAAATGGGTGAATGAAATAAAATAGTCCACGACAAACTCATGTGTAGACACTCATTCAGAATATAATATTATGGCATTTCAAAGCAGTAAATGTGGTTACTGCTAGAATATTCAAAACACCATACTTGGCTCGAAAGTATTAGCGTAGATAGCTTCTGGGGGTGCGAGGAGAGCTTTGAGAGAGAGAAGGAAGAACTGTGACCCCTACTTTTCACTTTACACCCTTCAATACTTTTTTTAAAAGATTTTATTTATTTATTTTTCAAAGAGAAAAGAAGGTTGGTAGAAAGAAACGGCAAGAAACATCAATGTGAGGTTGCCTTTGGCCTGCAACCCAGGCATGTGCCCTGACCAGGAATCGAACTACAACCCCTTGGTTCAAAGGCCAGTGATCAATTCACTGAGCCACACCGGCCAGGGCTGTTTTTTTAATTTTTATTTTTATTTTTATTTTTATTTAAGGTTTTATTTATTTTTCAGAGAGAGGGGAAGGGAGAGAAGCAGAGACAGAGATAGAGACAGCAATGTACGGTTGCCTTTCACCTGCCTCCAGCTACAGACCTGGCTGGAGACCTGGCTTGCAACCTGATTATGTTGCCCTGGCTGGGAATCGAACCAGCGACTTTTGGGTTTGAAGGCCGTATTTTTATTTTTTTTAAGGCATCGATGCGAGAAAGAAACATCGATTGGTTTCCTCTCACAGGCACTCTGACTGGGGACAGAGCTTGCAACCCAGGCACGTGCCCTGACTGAGAATCAAACCAACAACCTTTGGATGATGGTCAACCAACTGAGCCACACCGGTCAGGGCCCCTTCAGTACTATTTGAAGTTTTAAGAACAAATGTGATACTTTTTTTTTTTTTTAAGATTTTATTTCATTATTTTTAGAAAGAGGGGAAGAAAGAGAGGTGAGAGGGAGAGAGACATCAATGTATGGTTGCGTTTCATCTGCCTCCAGCCACAGACCTGGCTGGAGACCTGGTTTGCAACCTGGTTATGTGTCCTGGCTAGGAATCAAACCAGTGACCTTTGGGTTTGCAGGCCAGTGCCTTATCCACTGTGCTACCAGCCAGGGTTAAATGTGATACTTTTACAATAGTTAAACTATTACATATATTTTGCATATGAGATTATAATTTACAATAATATTTTATATGATAGTGTGAAAAACGTTAATATTTTCAACAACAATTCTGTTTCTATTATTCTTGTCACAGCTTTATTTCTACTTGCCAACACCTCTCTCAGCTTCCTCTTTCTTAGTTCTCCCTTTCTGCCCTCTCTTTCCCTCACCTTCTCTGTCCTGTCACCTTGAAAACCCCCAAGGGTCTGTGAATGGGAGCCGTTGCACTTGTGTTGGCTCCGCACTCGCATCTCCTGCACTATCTTCCCATAGAAGAGGAAGGCCTTACGCTGGCCTGGCTTAAAGCTCAATACACGGACCACGACCTAAGACGGCCGTGCCACCCTATCCGCTGTGGAGACAAAAACCTACCCAGTGGCAACACCCCCTTACCATTTCTCCCTAGCAAATTCGCCGCATTCGTGTTAAGACAGATTAGAAAGAAAAAAAGAATCACATAGGAAAATATGTGTGTTTGTGTGATTTTTTTTTTTCTTTCCTAGTTAAGGAACTGGTGCAGGCAGGGTAAAAACGGTGGACTTAGAGAAGGCTCTGCTCCACTTCGGCAAACCAATTTAATTTGCCATCTGCAGTTAAAAATCACTAAGAAGGTCAAGTGTTTTTGAAAAGACAGCTATAGAAATTGGAAAAAGTGGGGGGAAAGCCTCCAGCTTCTGGGAAATAGGTATAACAAAAGATTTGTTTGCTCCAGGGCAGATGGGAACCTCTGTCCCGAGAGTTTAATTGAGAGAGGGAAAAAAGACAAGAGCCTCAGCCAATTGTCAAGTAGATAATAGCTCCTGAAGGCTGGGCCTGCCAGGATTGAGAAATGAAAGCCCAGTTGAATGTGTGGGGGACAAGTGGTGTGGGAAAAGACCGAATTTTCTTTTACCAGTCATCCCCAATGCAAATGGAATAAATGGCTTCCATAAAGAAAAGACCTGGAATGTCTATTGGAACTTTTTCTCTGCCTCTGCAAAGGGATGAAGGACCTGGCATGAAAATAAGTAGAAAAAGCACAGGACTGGGAGTCAAGACTTGGCGCTGGTCCCAACGTTGCAAAAGATGACAACTAATTGGTATGAGATTCCTTTGAAAACTACAAAGTGCAGTTAACTATTGTGATGGAACTCAACCTTGTCTTTGGCCCATTCCACCTGCCCCTTCCCTTTGAGGGCCTCTGGCCTGCCAGCATCTCAGAACCAAAAAGATTAAGTCGAAGGCTGCAAAGGAATCCAACTTAAAGAACATCTACACTCATCCCTGAGGGCCCCACCTACATTGAAGAATTTTTGCAACATCCTAAGTCAATGAAAACTGAGCCGACTGCCATGTATTTGGCTTTATGGTTTACACAAAAGCAAGATCTTGAACACTGGACTCATTTTCAAACAGGTGTAGAGAGCTGATTTGAAAACTCAAGGACTGGAACTGCACTGCTCACAGGAGGGAGAGGAGAAGAAACTCGACTTCCACACAGTAACCCTCAGCAGCCTCGGGACCTTCTTTGCGGCCCCAGTGGCCCATGTCCTAGGAACACAGTTCACTAAGGTACCTCCTTGCTCTGGCTGGTGTGGGCTAAGTGGATTGAGTGCTGGCCTGTGAACCGAAAGGTTGCCAGTTTGATTCCCAGTCAGGACATATGCCTGGGTTGTGGGCCAGATTCCCAGTTTGGGGCATGAAAGACGCAACTGATCAATGTCTCTCTCACAGTGATGTTTCTCTCCCTCTCTCTCCCTCCCTTCTCCTCTCTCTAAAAATAAGTAAAATAAAATCTTTAAAAAGAAAAGGACACCTCCTTGCTTCTTCCTCACTCCCAAACATCACTCCATCATCAGGTTCCATTGCTTCTACCTCCAAAAGGTACCCAGAATTTGACCATTTCTCCCCAGCACCATCACCACCCCAGTCCAAGCTCCCATCGTTGGCAGAAGCCTCCCCTGTCCGTCCACTGCATGGACCTTGGGTGGGTGAGGCTTTGGCTAATGTGTGCCGAGCCTCCCCCTGCACTCCACCCCACCCTGGCTGAAAGCACCCCAATAGCTGGGACCGTGTCTGTCCTGCTCACCTCCGTATCCCCAGGACTGGCCTCGACCCTGGCACGCAGTGCACAGTCATTTGTTGAACGAAGGAATGAATTTTAGCAACTAACACTTGCGCAGGCTTTCAAGGTAAACATCTTTTTGGGATGTTCTGAATAACCCTGTGTCATAGGTACCATTGCTCTCATTTAACAGGTGAGAAAGGCGAGAGTCCGAGCGTTGCCCGAGCTGACAAGAGTTCATGCAGAGCATATTGAAACTCAGGTCAGTGGGGGTCAGATCCTATGCCTTTGTGGCCACAAGCCCGGGGAGCTACACCCCACCGTGGAGGGGCACCCCATGCAGAGACTTGGAGATTTCTTGGCTGTCTGAGGAACCACTTTGCTCAGATCTTTGGGGCCCAGGGACAGGCCATGTGACAAGTCCCTGCTAATCAGTGAGAGCGGAGTGAATTCTACCTCAGCCTTTCCTGGATTCCTGGATGGCTTAGGTAGCTCCTACTCTAACTACAGTGACCTCACTTTCTAAATCTGAAATCAGGGTTCTTGGTATGACAAACAGAACCAAATACTTGCAACAGGGACTTTCCTGGAAGATACAGAACACACAGGTGCTGTACTCATAACACACAGCAGCTGCAACAATGGGAACCTCTCAACCGATTCTCATGCTGCCACTTGGTCTATCGCATCTCAGGGGGGTGCCTTCAACCACCACCACCCTGTTTTCTGGGTCTCCTGTTTCCCTCCACCACATTCTTCCCCACTTGCTATTTGTGTTTGCTTAATTACTTCCCTACTTTGCCTTATCTTTGCTGTTAACCAATTTCTCCTTTGTCTGCCACAGAGAGTCTCGGTCCTGCTTGTTGATGGGTTCGGTGAGTGGCTGCAAGAAACAATAAGAAAAAGTGCTTGGGGACCATGGCAACAGAGGCCGTGGCAGGGGGCCAAGCCCTGGGGCCAGTGCTTCCTACCACTCCTACTTTCAGTTGTGGACCAAGTGCTGCTGATAAGGCCTGATAGCCCCATTGTGTCACCTAATCAGGGCCATGCTGCTTGCAGGAGGCATTGCCGCAAAGTTTCACTTCCAGAAAAAGCTTCGTGGTGCTGTTGCTTTTTTTGCTGCACCTGAGTAGCAATGGTGGGGTTCATGGTAAGGCTGTTGCCAAATCCAGGACTGGATCTAAGATTTGCCTCAAGCCCTCATCCCACTCGGATGGGCAGGCAGGGTCCAGCAGTGGAGTGAGAACAGCGACAAGTTGGTGGTCATCTGCTTGGGCCTGGAAGCCAATAATTCTGTTACCCAAGCAATCTGCTCCAACATTTCATACCAGAGTCTTAGCGACAAGGGGGTTCTCAGTGAATTGGAGTTTGAGGTCTCTTCCCATAGATGCTATTGGTCTCTCTGTTGTCCTGGGTTTCCCTAAACCACAGGGTGGGTTCTGGAGCCTCAGTTTCCCCATCTGCAAACAAGGAGCGACAGGAATCTCTGCCCTGCTTTTCTTTTCTTATTTTGAGATGATGAACTATTTCGAGCACACAGAAAAGAACTAGGAACAAACAAATTTCCCCATATTTGTCCCCAGAACATTTTCTGAAAGAAATAAAATGTTACAGGTTCTGTTGACATGCTTTAGGTATCTCTCTAGTCCCAGTCTCCTGTCGTCCCACCAAGGTAGCCATTCTGCTGAATTGGGTGCCTGTGATTCACATGCATGTTTTAAAATGTGCGGTGCCCATGCTCCTATACAACATGCAATACACAGTATTGTTCTGCATGTTCTTTAAAAATTTTTTAAATTAAATTCTCATTGTATTACAATTATTTTATTCCCCCCATTTCTCTGCCTTGCCCCACCCACTCCATCTCCCCTCCCACAGTCAATCCCACATGTTGTCCATGTCCATGGGTCATTTATACTAGTTCCTTGACTAAACTGCTCCCCTTCTTTGCCTCTTTCTCCCCTTCCCCCTCCCCTCTGCACACTGTCAGTCTGTTCCTTGTTTCCATGCCTCTGGTTTTATTTTGCTTGTTTGTTTTGTTCATTTTGCATGTTCTTCAACTTTGTATAAAGTATATCAAGTTGTACCTGTTCTTCTGCAGTTTGCTTTGTTTGCTCAGCATTAGGACTAGGCACTGGGGTGAGCACTTGGCATTCTTTGTCCGGACTAATTTTCCCAACAACACTGCAAGGCGGATATTATAAGGCTTACTTTCGTGGGTAGGACAGGAGAGGTCAAGGACCCGGCCCACAGCTGCACAATTATAGTCAGGATTGGAACTCGGGTCCGTCTGCTGACAAGGCCTCCTTCTTCCCCATAACATGCTGCAGCCCTACATTTGGACACAGAAGTACATCGGAAAGCCGGGTAATGAAGTTGCTAAATTTGGCTTTAAGCTTAATGTATCAGAGAGGACTCCTACAATGCTCTGCGCGCCTGCTTCCCTCATAAACTCCTTCTCAACCAAGTGGAGAGAGGTGCTTCCTTGCGTTTGGATTACCATTTCCTCAGTCAATAAATAGTTTGCTGAGTGGCTACTCCGTGCCAGGCACTGCTCTTCTGGTCAAAACCGAATGGACAAGGCAGCCTGTGCCTGAGTCAAGGGTATCCATCTTCTAGGTGGGTCTGATGGAGCCCAGCAGCTGACGGGTGTCCTGCGCAAGGACCCCGACTGACAGGGATGTTCTGGAATGCAGCATGACCAACGGACCCAAGGAGTGTCCTTTGCTGGGGAGGGCCATGTGGCATGTACTCGTACATACAGGGGAGCACATGCGGAAGAATGGCTCAGAGCCAGAGGATGCCGAGGGAGACAGCAGTAAGCAGAAGCTGTAGGGAGCGGGCAAAACAAGGCGGCGGGAGCAGCAGGAGAGTCCGGGACAGAGGGAAGCTGAGTGGCAGAATTAAGCGGCAGACACTTTGCTGGACTTGTCCAGCACTCCATTGTGAAGAGTGGGGACTGCCAGAGATGGCTTCCTCTCCTTCGCTTATGCATGAATGCTGACACTCATGTCCCATCCCTTAAGGACACTGAAGCACACCCTTGTTCTTGCAACTGAAAGAGGCCAACCAACTTGCAATCTCTGGGAACCCAGACCACACAAGAGCCGTACTTGGCAAAGCCTGGGCCCCTGCACTTCTGACCCTGGGTCTTGATTCTGTTCTCTTGGTGTGTGAGTGTGTGTGTGTGTAGTGATCGTACACTATCCAGCCTTCCTGGTCCTGGCCGGTGATGTATAGAAGGAGGTCCTGCAAGAAGCTGGAAGAGGGTGACAAGAACCAAAGAATCTCCTTTGGCAGCGAAGGAGCTACGCCACACGGCTTTGTGGATCAAGGGTAATTTCTGGGTGCCACTGGATACCTAAGGTCTTAGAGACACAATGTGTGTGGCTTACATCCACCACTGTGCTCTTTCTGATGAGATCCTCAATCACACCCATGGGTAACAACTAGGCCATCTCCACCTTCCCTGACTACACTCCCACCCCACCACCTCAGAAACAGCAAGGAGTTACGAGACTAACATGGCTGGGACTGAGGGCAATGAGACTTGAAAGCTTTCCAGCTCTCTAACCAGGCTAGATTCCAGAGACTTCTGCGAACCATTTGGGGAAGTGTGGGCTAGATCAGGAGTCATTTCAACTCTGTGTGTGGGAGGAACACAATGAAAAGGGTGCTTTGAAAGATGAGGGCATGGTGATGTGCAGTAGGGACTGAAGTGGGCCTGACAAAAGGCCCAGGACTGCCACTTGCCGGGTGCCACACAGAAGATGCCACCAAGATGTTAATGTCACATGAGGGTTGGCCTTGAAACTACAGTTAAAATTAAGATTCTTTCATGGATCAGCATAGGAATTGTGGTTTGTCATGTATTATTTGAGGTGTTATGAAAAGTTATCTAAAACTTGACAAAGCAGAAAAAAGATTGTGTGCTTTTTCAGGAACATACGAGAGCATCACCCATGTGGTTGCTTGACTATTCACTATTGATTAAGACCCACTCTAAAGTTAAGAGTAAACTTGCAGAAGATTGATAAGTTGCAAATGATTTTTGTCTGGTAAAAGTAAAAATTATTTCTGTACAGAAGGAAAGATAGTACCAAATGTTGCAGTTTTGCTATCCTATAGAACCACCCAGTTTTGTATGCAACTTTTTATTTTTTTATTTTTATGTTTTTAAAGAAAGATTTTTATTTATTATTTTCAGAGAGAGGGGAAGGGAGAGAGGCAGAGAGGGAGAGAGACATCCATGTGTGGTTGCCTTTCACCTGCCTCCAGCTATGGACCTGGCTGGAGACCTGGCTTGCAACCTGGTTATGTGCCCTGGCTGGGAATCGAACCAGCGACTCTTGGGTTCACAGGCCGGCGCCTTATCCACTGTGCTACCAGCCAGGGCTGTATGCAACTTTTTAAAAATTGTATTCCAGCATTATTCTAAATCTCTCATATCTTTTGGTCTCTCTCTCTCTATTTTTTTACTATTTTTATTGTGGTAAAATATATAACATAAAATTTGCCATTTTAATCATTTTGAGTGTACAAGTCAATGGCACTAGTTATGTTCATTTTTTTTAAAGATTTTATTTTATTATTTTTAGAAAGAGGGGAAGGGAGAGAGGCAGAGACGGGGAAAGACATCAATGTATGGTTGCGTTTCACCTGCCTCCAGCCACAGACCTGACTGGAGACGTGGTTTGCAACCTGGTTATGTGCCCTGGCTGGGGAATCGAACCTGTGATCTTTGGGTTCGCAGGCCGGCGCCTTATCTACTGTGCCACCAGCTAGGGCTAGCATTAGTTATGTTTACAATGTTATACAACCATGTCCATTATCCATTTCCAAAATTTTTCATCACTTGAAACAGAAACATTAAACAGTAATTTTCCATTCCCCTCCTTCTCCTAGCCTCTTATAACTTCCAGTCTATTCTCTGTGCCTATTAATTTGTTTACTCTAGAGGTTTTTTTCTTTCTTTCTTTTTTTTTTTAAGATTTGTATTTATTTGTTTTCAGAGATAGGGGAGAGAGGAGGAAGAGAGGGAGAGAAACATCAGTGTGTGGTTGTCTCTCACACACACCCAGCTGGGGACCTGGCCTGCAACCCAGGCGTGTGCCCTGACTGGGAATCGAACCAGTGACCCTTTGGTTTGCAGGCTGGCACTCAATTCACTAAGCCACACTAGCCAGGGCTCTAGAAATTTCATGTAAGTGAAATCATGCACCATTTGTTTCTTTGTGAATGGCTTCTTTCACTTAACATGTTTTCAAGATTCATCCATCTTATAGCGTAGATTAGAACTTCACTCTCTTCTATAGCTGAGCAATATTTAATTGCATGGATACACCATATTTTGTTTACTCATTCATCTATTGATGGACATTTCAGTTGTTTCCACCTTTAGTCTATTGTGAGTAGTGCTACTTGTGTACAAGTATCTGTCCAAGTACCTGTTTTCATTTCTTTTGGGTCTGTACCCAAAAGTGGAATTGCTGGATCATATGGTAATTCTATACTTAACTTTTTGAGGGACTGCCAGACCTTCGCATCTTTTAGAAAACAGCTCTACTGCAATTCTGGTTCCCCCACCAATGAGTTAAATAAATATTGGTTCCATGATTACATATTTCAATGAGAGTCATGTTTTAACTCGATGAAAATGACACTTAGATAAGGTTGATTCATTTACTTTGCTAATCTTTTTTTTTTTCTTCAGATTTTATTCATTATCTCTAGAGAGAAGGGCAGGGAAGGAGTAAGAAAGGGAGAGAAACATCAATGTATGGTTGCCTTTCACCTGCCTCCAGCTGGGGACCTGGCTAGAGCTCTGGCTTGCAACCTGGGTATGTGGCCCTGGCTGGGAATCGAACCAGTGACCTTTGGGTTAGCAACCTGGCGCCTATCCACTGAGCTACCAGCCAGGGCTACCTCATTAATCTTTAAAGCATCAAGTTGACCCCTGCTGGCCTCCATTGCCTGTTGCAAGCTCCTTATAAGGAAGTGAAGGAAATGAGTAGAAATGAGGGATGCTTGTTTAAACTCATGAGGCCAGCATGGTATTTGGTACTTATATATAGAGAGAAAATTTTAATTATGGTCCCATGAGAGTGATGGCAAATGAAGTCATGCAGGACTAGCATGGACATAAAATGTGTACCTCTTCATTTTCACTGGGGGCATAAGACTGCTCTGCTATGGAAGATGAAGCAACTGTTGGTTCTCTCCAGTGTGACAGCTTTTGCTGGGAAAACTCTAAATTTCTCTAGGTTACTTTATGCAACCTCTGGGACCAGATGAACTACAACTGAACCCACTGGGAGTGATACTAGAATTCTTTTTGCACAGCCTCCAAATTTGTTTTCATCAGTATTTGACAGGAAATCTTTTAGGCAGGGAATGAAGGGAGAAAGCGACTGGGCCTGGAGTTTGAGGAAGGTGCGCACGCAGGTGGGCAGAGGCACAGCCTAGAGGCGGTGGGGAGGGAAAAGGGAGCAGCTGCTCTGCTCAGGACCCAACTCCTCAAGGAGGGTTTTTAGTTGCCTGTAAGTGGCCTTTTATGCCGACTATACAATACCTCAACCTCCCCCCCAAAAAAAAACTCTACTAGAGTATTAATCACACATAAAATCAGAGGTATTCTTGGTTTCAAACACTTTTAATGTTCCAAACCAAGATAGTTTTTACTTTTTTGAGTAAGACTGAAATTTTAAAAAAAAGAAGAAAGAAAGAAAGAAAGGAAAAGAAAAAAAAACATAGTATGTTCCCCCTCACAGCTCAAAAGGAACTAATGGGATTTTGATCACAATTTTCTCACATTTGAGACAAACCTATGAAAGAACAGATGAGTGTAATGGAAGAATTTCACAGGTGGTTAAGAATGTGTAGAAAAAAAAACAGAATATGAAAGAATGTCACTGTTATAAATATGATCAGAATATATCTATTTCTGAAAGCATATCAGGCAGGTTAAGATAATGAAGATATAACCTACTTTCCTCTGAAACTATTTTTCTCCCTCACAGGGCTGTGAGATGAAATATATCTAACAAGCACTTTGCAAACTGCAAAGGGCTACTTTGGGGGTGGGGGTGGGTGGTGGAGGGAGAGAGCACAGGGGAAGCCCAACTTTGCTTGGGGCTGGCAAGGCTTGGGGGTCTGCCCAGCAGTGAGGGCAAAAGAAAGTGCCAGCGCCCTGATCAGTGTGACTCAGTGGGTTGGGCATTGCTCCACAAAGAGAAAGGTTGTTGGTTCACATAGATGCCCCCCCATCTCTCTCCCTTCCACTCTCTAAAGATAAATCAATAGAACCTTGAAAAAAGAAAATCCTGAGACCTTAGCTTTCAAATGTATAGAGTGAGCACAGTACTCTGTGCCTTACAGGATTGTTGGAGGCATCTTATGACGAGGCCCCTGAAGCAAGAACAAAGGGCTGTGGAAGCATGGTCTTTGGTACACATTGTGGCACTTACCATATTGTTCTGGAATAGTCCCTTTCCCATTAGTAAATCTTCACCTCAATTATACCAGAAGTTCCCTGGGACTTGTTCGCCTCTGTATTGTCCTTGCCTCTAAGCAATGTGCTTTGAACATCATGCTCAGCCATTCATTCTTTTAACAAACATTTATGATGCCTTCCAGCCAACAACTCTTTTTTTTTTATTTAATTTTATTTATTTATTTATTTATAGAGAGGGAGAGAAACATCGATGGAGAGAAATATCAATTGGCTGCCTCTTGTATGTGCCCCGACTGGGAACCGAACGCACAACCCAGGCATGTGCCCTGACCAGGAATTGAACTGCTGACCTTTTGCTTTGCAGGACGACTCCCAAACCACTGAGCCATGCTGGCCAGGGGCCAGCCAACAACTCTTCACAGCCACACTCTGCCCTCCAAATCTCCCTGCCTCTACAGCATTTAAGCCCCGAGGCGGGGGAGGGGGCGTTCTGATGAGGACCCTGTGGTGGACACAGCGATGCACCCTCTGGTCTTCCAAGGACTGAGTGCTGCTGGCTGACAGTTCCCTTTGGGCATCGTCCCGCCACCTCTTCAGAAGACACTGCCTTACTCCCTGGGGACAGCCTGCATCTAATGACTGCTCCGGATCAGGTACCAAAGTCTGGTCTCCTTATGGTAACTCAGAACAACTGTGATGGGCCAACGCAGCTCCAACAGCTCATCTCGGGTCAGCTGCGGCTGGTCGTTAGGATGGTGTCTCAGCCCAGCTTTTCCCTCAAACAATCCTGCCTCCTTCCCTCCGACCTCAGGAGCTGATCCCAAAGACACCTCAGTAAACTTGCTAAATGTGACCTGCAACAGCTCCCAGGGGCAATCCCCAGGCTGGCTTTGTGGCCTGCGAGGCTCTGTCTCAGCATCAGGGAAGCCTCCATTCCAAATGATGCCAGGAACTGGGACAGTCCCCAGGGCCCAGTCACTGTGCCACTGAGCACAGGCGTCACTCAGTTATATTTTTATTTCTCTTTGCCTCACTCTCTTGTTTTTCTTATTAAATGCATTTGGAACCAAAAGTGTGAAAGATATATGCCTAGAACCAAATAATTATAGCAATGGGAAAGATGATAGAGAAAAAATGAACCTCATGCTTAGCTGAAGGAAAGCTTCCTAGAGGAGGAGCCCTTTAAACTGAGTATTTTTAAAATTAATTAATTAATTAGTTTATTTTTAGAGAGAGGGGATGAGAGGGAGAAAGAGAGGGAGAGAAACATTAGTGTGCGGTTGCCTCACGCGCGCCCCCTACTGGGGATCTGGCCCACAACCCAGGAATCGAACCAGTAACCCTTTGGTTCAAGGGCAGGTGCTCAATCCATTGAGCCACACCAGCCAGGGCTAAACTGAGTCTTACAAGATGAGCTGGGGTTTGATATGTGGATAAGTGATGTGTTGAGACATTGCACCCAGAGAGTACAGCGTGCTCAAAAGCTGTCAGGCCTAAAAGGGCACAGGGTATGGGAAGGAAAGGAAGGGACAACAAAGCCTGAGACACTAGTAGGGGCAGACCATGCAGAACCTTACGGGTCGAGTTGAGGAACCTGATGCTGAACCAAAACCAGTGTTGCCTGAGCTTCAGCCCTTTTCGTACCACTCTGATGAGTTTTGCCGTACCTGGGCCCCCCTGGTTCTATTTCCTATTCACTTCATCTTTTTCTTGAAATGAAATTTTTTTCCTTACATAAATTCATATTAAAGTGAATTTTACATGGCAACAAAAACCAAAGCAAAAGGAGTATCATTTGCTAGAAATAGAACGTAACTGTAAAAAGAAATACAATGGAAACAGAACAGAGTAATTAAATTCCATGTAGATATCGCTGTCTGTCAATGTCTTTGAGCCTGAGGCCCTGCTCTAGCTCTGTTCCGAAAGATTAGCAAGCATTACAGAGGTTGCAGAATAGCGCCATGCTGAGACTTTCTCCTTGATGTAATCAGAAAGCTGGAAGGAGAAGGAAGCGAGGATCATTTTCTCACCATGTAATTCAATGTTCTTTAAAGCTGTACCATGTACCATTAAGATCACCTTGGAGTCCCCCACCACCACCATCCTGCTGACTGTGAAAGCGGTTGGTAAACAATAAAGTGTCCTACAAATGTGCTTGTTATTACCACCGTATTGCTTGGTCCATTGGCTCAGGGGCAGTCTCTTCCATGTTGCTGTCCTTTCTGTGGCTCAGCGAGTTTCCCCACCAGCGCCTGTGGCGACGCTCATGCCCCACATTGCGGAGGAGAAAGCCATAAGGGCAGGCTGGGAGGGGGTACAGAACCCTGGGAATCCTGGGCTCTCAGGACTGGGAAGGGTCCTCACAGAGTATCCTATCTTCCCACTTTGCAACTGGGGAAACAGGACCACAGGAGGGAAATGATTTGTCCAGGGCCACAGAGGGTGCTAGGGATAGCAGTCTAGGGGACAGACTGAGGAGAAGTGAGAGGATCGTTTAGCTTCTTGTTTGAGATAACTGGTCCCAGTAGTTGCCATCTGTGAGGCAGAAGAGAGTAGACTGTGGGAGTAGAGGCAGGGGGCAGTCAGTCCATGAGGACTGAGAGGGTAGGGGCATTGTCCAAAAATCAACCTTCTCAGCTGGGCTCTTCTGCAAGACATGCAGGTCAAGATGGGCCCAGAGCCTGGGTGGTAGGCAGTGAGGAAAGAGCCTGCAAGGGGCCCAGGGGTTTGTGAAAGACACACAAAGATGCGAGGCAGGCCAGCTCAACAGTTCCACAGAACTGCTCCAAAGGGCAGTGTCAAGTCAGCCAGGACGTCCCGGGTCCGTGCAAAACAACCTGGCATGCGATTCGCCACCCCTGGGTTCAGTCCCGGTTCTCTCCCTTTATAGCTGTGCACGACTCTGGGGAAGTCACCGACCTGCTCTGAGCCCCAGTCTCCTCATTAGGGTATGATGCGGGTCATAACAGTACCCACCTCCTGGGAGTGTTGTGAGGATCACAAGAGGCAGTGTACGCAAAGCATCCTTTACAGGGCCCTTGGCTGCACTTAGTTACTGCCCCGCACCCGCTAGACCTCTGCCCAACATTTTCTTCTCTCCTACTCCCCCCACTGCCGCACCGCCAGCCCAGATTCACAGCCAACGCCTCCCAGCCCTGAGCTCTGTCCTATTCTTGGGCTCACCTGGCTGTCCCACTTATCCGGCTGTGGGGTTCACGCAGAGGCTTTCAAGTATTTGTAGATAAGAAAGCTGGGAGGGCATGTTCTAGGGGGTGGGACAGGGACCTCCTTTACCGGCAAACAGAGGGCAGGCCAAGCAGCCGGCACCATCCGGCTGGAGGGAGAGGCCAGCTTTGGCCTGGGAGAGAACAAAGAAAAGGCTCTGGCCTCCTGCGGCGTTAGAAGGCAGTGCCTGAAGCAAGTCCCTTCATTAAAAGCTAGCGGGCGGAAGGTTAAATATAGCCCTTTCCAGTTGTCTAGGACATATATTTGTGAAATGTCAGAGCTGTGTTAAAGCGAGAGAGATCTTATCTCCGGTCTCTGTGTTTAGAGTTGGAAAGGAGGTGATAAAGACGAGAGAGAAACCTGGACTTGCACCAGTGAGTGGTGGGTGGCCTGTGGGGGGTTTGAGCTGCCAGGTCTGCTTTTTAAAGTCTTGCTCTGGCTGGAGAGGGCAGAATAGGCTCGAGGGTGGCGGGGCTGCCTGGCCAGGGTGCTAGCTGGGCAGGGTGGGCCAGGACTGCCTACCTGGATCTTCTCACGGGCTTGGCTCATGGCTGCGAAAAGGGCAACCTGCCTACCAAAGATAGCCAGGCCCTTTGCTCCCTTTTTACATTTTTTATTTCATTTTTATGTTTTTAAAAGATTTTATTATTTTTAGAGAGCGGGGAAGGGAGAGAGGCAGAGAGGGAAAGAGACATTCATGTATGGTTGCCTTTCACCTGCCTCCAGCTACAGACCTGGCTGGAGACCTGGTTTGCAACCCGGTTATGTGCCCTGTCTGGGAATTGAACCAGCAACCTTTGGGTTCGCAGGCTGGTGCCTCATCCACTGTGCCACCAGCCAGGGACTCCCTTACTCCCTTTTAAGGCAGCCCTCAGCAAGAGTCTTAGAAAGTTTTTCCTCATCCCTCAGACCCCATCTCCTCCCTTCATCCTGTGACAGCCCCTCGAAGAGCGGGAGACCAGAGACCACACTCCTCTGAGTCTTCTCCCTGCCAAATATCACGTGGTCCTCGCACTTATTTAGTTCACAGTCCTGTCGTTCTGCGTTTCAACTACTAAGCTCATAAAGTCTTTTTGAGCCTCCTTGTGCCGCCATGGATCACCCAGAATCCCCGTGACATGGCGTGGACTCAACAGTCTGTCTTACCAGCTACCCCTGCAGCCTTAACTGTAGCTTCCAACACATTTTCTGGGGCATGCAACTGCAGTGTACCACCCCACCAGTGCTATTCTCTTCACATGAGCTAGGTAGGGGTCCTGGTGTGGCCGGGGGGCCTACACTTGATTCCACCCTACTGTCAGCAGATCTGGCTTGAACTTCAATTACAAGGCACTTGGTCCCTTGATGAAGGCCAGTGTAGACAACTGACCAGCGATAGGCACCTCTTTCCAGCTCCTCCCTGCCTCCATGCTTCGGTATTGCAAAAACAAACAAAAACCAAACCAAAACAAAAAAACAAACAACCCCCCCACCCCGCCCCAGCATTGTAGCAGGAGTCCAAGAGGTGGGTAAACACCAAGACTGGCAGACAGTATTTTCCACCATCCACAAGACAAGACCTCAAAAGGCATGGGAAGCCAATTTAGGGAAAATAAGAGATACAATATTTCTTGCGCACGCACGCGCACACACACACACACACACACAATTCTTCGTTCACTTTTAGCATCCCTTTAGAATCCCAGCTTATCAGGGTTGGGATGTGATCACATCCACCCTTTCCTCCCACAGAGCCACTCAACTTTGAATTCCTTTCATAGCTTCTGCCAAGTAGCCAGCCTGCCTCTCACTGCATATCTACAGTACTGGGGTGCCCACTCCCACCCAAAGGTGGCCCAAGGAAGCTCTGAGCGCAGAAAACACCTTCTCCTCCTCAACGGACCCCAGTTCCTTCCCTTCTCCTCTCAGCTGAGCAAGCGACCCTCCAGTCCTGAACACTCACCTCCTGGGCTCCAGAAGAGAGTCATAGACTCTGCTCTTTCCATGCTAGTGGTGTGAATGGCCGAGACTCCGCATCCAGCAAACTTTCATGCAAGAGAGACGCGGATGGCAGGCCGGCGCTGTGGGCAGGAGCCGATGGGCTCCAGTCGTTCTGAATCCCTGCCCCAGGCTCCTCAGCGGACGCCCAGGCACTCTTTCTGATCCCCGGGTCCCAGTGTCCTGCCTGGGTCAGGTCAGCCCCATTGGTCACATGCTCTGTTGCCTCACGAAGTTGTTCCTGGGCTGTGTCCAGCCCAGGCCAAGTGATGGAGGATTCAAAAAGTGAGTTTCCTCTCTCTCCTTTCCCACTCGTCTCCACCCCCACCGCCTGCCTGCAGCCACACTGGTCCAGTGGGTCCTGTCACAGCAGACCAGTGAGGGGAGCTGTACGAACTGGTCTTGTCTTTCCCTGGACAATGTTCTCAGCCAAAGGCCCAAGTCAGACCCCACAGAGGGCTGACCTCCCGCCCCCTGCTGTCCTGCAGTGAGGGGAAATGAGCAGGAACTGGCTGTCTGAGTCAGCGTCCCTGGCCTATTGTCACTGTGTGGGCCCCTTCCTTCCCAGAGGAGAGACGTGCATGGAGAGAGGCCTTGTTTTTTGCAAGTCTCTCTCAGGCACACACACTTTCTCTCTTGGCCTGGAGCGAGTCGGTGCACTATGGCTGGATGCAATTCAGTTGCATGTCCCCGAACCCCAGCAAGCGCTGACTGCGGCAGAGGTCATGCTTATGGCACACAGAGGTCATCTCCCAGCATCCTCACCACAGACAGAGGAGCTAACAATGCTAGTCCCAGTCACACGGGAGGAAACTGAGTGTCAGAGAGGGAAACGGCTTCCCGGGGTCCAACACTGCAAGAATAGTGAGATTCGGAGACCAGCCTGGCTTGCCTGCCCACTTCCTCCTTGCTTCTCCCACCTCTACCCCAGCAGCATATTGCATATGCGAGCAAAGCCACTTTCCTGGGGGCACGAACCATGAGAGAATTGCTGGCTTTAAAACATTTATAACGCAACCTTGTTCAAATTCGTTTCTGTGTGTTTAGAAGGTCAAGGGCCCAGGAAACAAGTCACGTGCGCCAGCAGCTCCTTGCAAAGGGACTCTATGACCACACTGGCAATATGAGCGCAGGCAGAAGGGCTGTGCCTTGTCCCGGTGACTGTCTTCTAATTGGAAGCGAGGTATGGTGGCTTCCTGCTCACAGAGTCAAAAGAGCCCTACTGAAGCTTCGTTCTCCTTCCCCCAACTGCCCCAATGCCCCGACCTCAAGATGCTGACAGGCAGGAAAGCTGTCGGAGTGAAGGAGTTAGAAGTCTCCCCTAAAGGAGCCACCCTGTTACCTCAAGGGCTCGGCTCTCCTCCAGGGCTGACCAGACTCAGCTCTTCGAGGGCAGGGCTGTGGGTCCCTGGGAGCCCCACTCTCAGAACAGATTTGGATGGCATGGTACAAAAAGCCTTCCAAAAAGACTGAGGTGAAATTTCCAGACGTGGAGAATGCGTTTGTGGTGGGAGGGGGTGGTTTCTAAGAGCAAGGCGAGGTTGACATCATCAACTGTGCTCAAGAGGTTAGCCCTGGCTGGTGTGGCTCAGTGGATTGAGCACCAGCTTGCAAACCAAAGAGTCACTGGTTCGATTCCCAGTCAGGGCACATGCCTGGGTTGCAAACTAGGTCCCCAGCTGGGGACATGAGGTCCCCAGCTGGGGGCATGACAGAGGCAACCACACATTGATGTTTCTCTCTGTCTCTCTCTCTCTTTCTCCCTCCTTTCCCCTCTCTCTAAAATATAAAATCTTAAAAAAAAAAAAGAAGAGTTTAAGTAGGCTGAGGCCTAAGCAGTGAATGTTCTCTGTGGCAACACTGTGAGGGTGACCTCAGCTAGTCCAGCTTCCCACACACCAGACCTGCTTTCCAGAGGCCAGCCCGCAGCAGGTTAGGAAGGGAAATGGGAGGGGAGTGGAGACACCTCTCAGGAAATCTGGCTGTAGTTAGAGAGGAAAGAGATAAGAGCTATGGCTGAAGGGAGAGGTGGAGCTGTGGCTACCAGTTCAATGTTGTCAGGACCGGGCTGATGCTGTGTTTTTTCAGTTGAGGACCTGCTGCCTGGATTTGATCTCAGACCAACTAAGCCAGAATTTCTGAGGTGGGGGTCCAGGTATTGACGGTGTTTTCAATCTCTCTAGGTTTGGAACCATGCGCTATTTCTTGGTAGAGACTGAAGTCCAGGCTTAGCCCAGCTGGTACGTGGAGGACAAAGGTGGCCTGGCCATGCTCTCTCATGTTGGCAGGTTAGCACGGTGACAAAGACAGACTTGGGAACCCTGTGGTCTGCGCTTGAATCCCAGCCTCACCTGTGTGCTCTTGGGCAAGTGCTTAAACTCTCTGAGCCTCCGGTTCTAATCTATAGATTAATGGCATAATATACAGTTTCTCATCTACATATGCCCTTTAGCAGATAATAAAAGCACCTATACCATAAGGTTGTTGTGTGGAGCAAATGCATAAATAAGAGTTGCAAAGTGCTCAGAATGCCACCTGGCTCAGTGTAAGCTATGGTGGGACTTCCAGTGGCCCTTCTATTGGACCTCAGCCTAACACTCAGGAGGGCTTCCCTTCAAAGCCAGTGGTGGTCCTATCAAGTGCTGGTGAGGATGTGGAGAAAAGGGAACTCCCATGCACTGTTCGTGGGAACGCACACTGGGGCAGCCGCTGTGGAAAGCAGGGTGGAGGCTCCTTAAAACATTGAAAATAAGCCCCGGCTGGTGGCTCAGTGGATAGGTGCCAGCCTGCAAACCCAAAGGTCACTGGTTCAATTCCCAGTCAGGGCACATAAACCCGGTTGCAATCCAGGTCTCCAGCCAGGTTCATAACTGGAGGCAGGTGAAAGGCAACCATACATTGATGCTTCTTTCCTTCTCTTTCTCCCTCCCTTTCCCTCTCTCTAAAAATAAATAAAATCTTTTAAAAATTTGAAAATGAAACTGTCTTACGACCCAGCATATCCACTTATAGCAAGGGTGGCAAACGCAAGGCCGGTGGGCAGGATCTGGCCCTCTACCTTGTTTTATCTGGCCTGACACCTTGTTTCTACCCGGTTCGCTTAACTATTAAGGAATAATTACATTTACACAGTCCTAAAATTACATTCAGCCCTTTGAAGGCAACTGCAAGGCTGATGTGGCCCCCCGGTGAAAATGAATTTGACACCCCTGACTTACAGGTATTTATTTATCCAAGGAAATCTAAAACACCAATTCAAAAACATAAGCACCTCTACGTTCACTACAGCATTATTTACAATAGCTAAGATTCAGAAGCAACCTAAGTGTCCAGCAATAGATGAGTGGATAAAGAAGATGTGGTACATTTAACACAATGGAGTACTACTCAGCCATAAAAAGAAAAAAATCTTACCTTTTGCAACAGCATGGATGGGCCTGGAGAGTATTACGCTAAGTGAAATAAGCCTGACAGAGAAAGACAAATAGCATATGATTTCACTTATATGTGAAATCTAAAGAACAGAATAAATAAGCAAAATGGAAACAGATTCATAGGCACAGAAAACACACTGGTTGTTGCTGGGTATGAGGTGGGTAGGGAGGATGGGTGGAAAAAGTCAAGGGATTAAGAAGTACAACTTGGTAGTTTTGGAACAGTCACAGGGATGTAAAGTACAGCCCAGGGAATACAGTCACTAATATTGCAGTAATTGTAGGGTACCAGATATGTACTAGACATTGCGGGGTTCACTTTGTAAATTATATAAATGTCTAACCACTGTGCTATACACCTGAAACTAATATAGAGTAATACTAAATGTTAACTGCAATTGAAAACTTAAAAGTGATTACATTATGCCAGTAAGTTAAAAAGCAGGATAACTCGGTGGATAGGTGTCAGCTTGCAACCCCAAAGGTCACTGGTTCGATTCCCAGCCAGGGCACGTAAACAGGTTGCAAGCCAGGTCTCCAGCCAGGTTTCCCGCCAGGTCCCCAGCTGGAGGCAGGTGAAAGGCAGCCATACATGGATGTTTCTCTCCCTCTCTGCCTCCCTTCGTTCCCCTCTCTCTAAAAATAATGATGGAATCTTTTTTAAAAAGCAGGATAAAACAGTGTAAGTACAATTTGCTTTCAACAATATAAGTATGCAAAGAAACTACTGGCAGGAATTGTATCAAAAAAAATTTTTCCCCTAAAAATGCTCACCTGAGTGGGGAGAGAAGGGAAGGGTTTAGTGGAGGAGCTAATGTGAAAGACCCATGGACATGGACAACAAACGAGGTGGGGACTGGCTGTGGGAGAGGGGAGGGGGGAGGCAGGGGAGAGCAATGGGGGAAAATGAAACAACTGTAATACAACAATAAGTTAATTAAAAACAACTTTAAAAACAAAGTCCACTGGATTTTTTTTTTAGAGACAGGGGACAGGAGGGAGAAAGAGAGGGAGAGAAACATCAGTCGGTTGCTTCCCGTACATGCCTGGACTGGGGGCAGCAATGACTACTCAGGGAATTGAATTGGAAACCTTTCCGTTTGGGGGACCATGCCCAACCAACTGAGCCACACCGGTCAGGGCAATGTATCCATACTTTTTAATTGGGGTCTAAAAATTTACCGTAAGAAAATAACCAGAGCTGGGTAAAATGGGCTATATTTACAAACAAACAAAAACACATTGCTGATTGTGCCTTTGGCTTGGTGCCCCATCAGCTATCAACCCACAGGCCTGAGTCCATCATCACCTCGGAAGCCACTTCTCACCGGGGTCCCTCTGGGCTGAAGCTGGCTGCTGTTGCTGTGATAGGAGCTATTATTGTGTGTGACCAGGGCCACATTGCTTGGGATAGAAAGAGTGGGATTAGTCTCAGCCTAGCTGCAACTGGAGTGGCTCGGTGGGCTGGGCGTTGTCCTGCACACTGAGGGATCAGAGATTCCATTCCCGAATGGGGCACATTCCAATCCCATTGCATGTCAATGTTTCTCTCCCTCTCTTCTGCCCTCCCTTCCCCTCTCTCTAGAAATAAACACACAAACAAACAAATAATCTTTAGAGTCTCAGCTAAAATTTGGTGCTTGTGCTCCCAATTCAAGTTTTTGAGTTCCTTTGGCTGGGGTCAGGACCATCTGTTGTTCCAGGGCGGGGAAGTGGTTGTGCATGTCACTTTCCATAACACAGACTTCACGTTTGGGGGTGCTTGGAGGCCTGATCATGGTGGGGGTTGGGGCTGCCTTCATCTTCAGGACCAGCGGTGTGACCTTGGGCTCTGTGGTTTAGGTCTCTGGCTTGGGTGGCCACCTAAAGAAACTTCAACCCTACCAATTTCATTCCTTCCCCATCCTCCAAACCAGGCTCTGCAACACCCGAAGAATAGGATGGGGCTGGTGACAGAACCAAAAGTGGGAGCAGATGCCCAGGTAAACAGCCATGGTGCAGGTGTGGGGTAGACAAGAGTCTGGGAAGAAAGAGAGGGGAACATCAGTGCTGGGCAGTTAAACGCAGGGCGGAAGTGGGAGGGGCTCAGCCAGGTCCTCAAAAGCAGGAGCAAGGTCTCAGGCTGAGTCAGAATATTTTAAAGGAGCAGCGTGCTGGAGATGGCATGTGCCTTTTACGTCCTGTGTGGCACAGAGGGCACATATCTTCTCCGAGGCAACTCTAAAGCCTCAACCTCCCAGTCTACAAGTCCCATGAAAGGAATTCTTGGAGGCGGCTCTGGGCCACCCTCTGCAGTGCCAGAAACAACGCAGAAAACACACTCCACCCAGCAGGCAGGGTGCAACTGGGCACCTCATCCTGCTCCTCGGACCCCGCACCCCTTCATAGATGCTCTTGGAGAATTTGCCAGGAGATGGATTCTCCAAATAGAAAATGTGCTGTTGGGAGGGATGGAGGTTTCATCCAAGACCATTTACTCCACAGGGCTGCAGATGGCAGTTAGGAGGCCACATTAGACTGGCTTGTTGGGAAAGACTGCCTGGAGGTGAAGCACAGCTGACCTGTCTTTGTGCAAGACCCCCTGCCAGGGACATCTTCCTTTGTCATCTCAAGCATCATTGCTGCCTCTTTCCAATGCCAGAGTCTTGTCTGGTTTCTCCCAGCTTGATAATGGTCATATGGACATGACCATGTGGCACATAATATCTCTACCAAGGTGATGAGGAAATCCCAGAGGACATGAGTACAAGTCTTGAGAAGTGTGTGTGTGTGTGTGTAGAGAGGTGGGGTACAACAGCTGGATTCTGGCCCACATTAATCTCTGAGGTTTGGTGATTTGAGCATACCACCTCCCTTCCATGGGTCTATAAAATGAAAGTTTGTAGGAGATGAGTGGACATTTTACCTTTATTAAAATATCTGAGCCCCACCATGATAGACAAGAAGTCTGCTGTTCAATGTTGACATGTAAATACAATAATATACAAGGGAGGGACCCCCAAAAACCCTGAATTATCTTCTGGAGGGCAGGCCCCTTGTAGTACAGGCTTCTCCCACTAGGTGAGTGTTCTAGGAACCCATCTGGATCAGTGCACCAGCTGGCGCTGTTGTGAGAGGCTGCGTTTGGCTTCAGTGAATGTTTTTAAAGCCTCTTTCAACACATTTGCCCATTCCACGATGGGTGATTTACAAGCACACCTGCCCACACTGCACTGAGTGTTCAGCAGTTTTTGACCGAAATTGGCATGATCCCTGTGCCCCACCCTCCCTATTCCCCCATCTTGGCCCAAACAATGTTGTTTTTGTTTGTTTTTCCCCAGCTTAAAAAAAAAAAAAAAAGTCCTCAAAGGGAAATGTTTCCCTGATGTGGGAGAGGTAAAACAGAAAATGGCGGAAGCACTAAAAAGCATCCAAATCAACAAGTTCAAAAACTGTTTTGAGCAGTGGAAAAAACATCTCAATAGGTGTAGCGCATCAAATGGAGAGTACTTTGAAGGTGGCTGAAGTTTAAATAGATAAGAATAAATATATGATTTTTATAAATAAATTCCATTTTTGGGGGGGTGGCCCCTTGTATACACATTGTGCTTCCTGGATCCCCCGCTCCACACCTTTCTCAGCTCCTGTTGAGAAGCCCTGGGGTCAGTGACACTTCCAGAGACCCTCCCTGTCTGACACTTAGAACTAGCAGCCATGGCAGCACATTGTGCTCCTTGCTTACTGCCTGCCACATGAATCACACGCAGCAAGCACCTCATGCCACCCTCACAACCACCGTCTGTGGTAGGCTCGGTCCATCCCGGCACACCAAGCCGGCAGCAGAAGCTCCAAGAACTTAGGTCACTCGCTGAACGGTACACAGTTATAGTAAGTGGCTGAGTCCGGCTGAGAAGATTATCCTAATCTTTTTGCCATGAAGCTTAGGCATTTTAGAGGAGGAGAAGAACCCACCGCATGCCCCCAATTCCCCGACCATGGCTAAAACCAGAAAGCTTCACTTGCTTAATCAAATTTCAATGACACACAGCTCATAGAAGACAAGGCGGCTGCCACCTAGAAGCCATCCAGTAGCACAGGCCCAGCCTGGGTTCACTGTCCACTGCTATGGGACAGTGACAAACAGTACCTGATACTTTGGTTTCAAAGCATTTGTATAAATCCCATGATCAGGTGCTCCAGTACACAGCATTTTGCACCCACAAAGCCCTTGAAAATGTTCCATGTCATTTGTTCCTCATCACCACCATGTAAGGCAGTGGAACTGTTATTCTCACAGTGCAGCTGGAGAAACTGAGGATACAATGGTGAAGTAACTTTCTTCAAGGAGCTCGGGTTCAAACTGGAGGCTGCCCACATGAACCCACCTGTCTCATTCCCTGCGGTTGCTTCTACTTTCGCATCTCTGTCTTCAAGTGTGTTCGTTCACTGGCTCAGGGAAATGATGGGATTTGGCCTTTCAGCTTGACAGAGTGATTTGCCAGTGTAATTGTTCTATGTGTTAATGGTTTTTATTTTTCATTGCACTAACAATATTATAATGACATTAATGGAAGTCTAAGGGAAAGGAAAATCCACCAGCAAGCCTGCCACCCACAATAAATCGTTTTGCTTTTTCCGCAGTTCCCTCTCAGTCCCTGCTCGTGGGCAGACGTACTTGTGACAGGGTTTCTAAAGCTCAGCATAGGCACACTTTTGTATTGTGCCTTTCGCATGTCATATTTCATCGCAGGCATTGCCCATGTGCCCGACAGTCTTTGTAATTAGCTCTTTAGTGGTTCCACCATACTTCAGTGAGCTGGGATATATCAGATTTGCTCAGACATTTCCCTGTTATTGGACACTAGGATGGCCATGGCACTATTTTATACTCGCTTTTCGCTTCCTTCTAGTTCTGGCCCACAGGACGTGGGAGTATCACGATTGGCCTCTGGCCCCAGGGCCTGTGCCTCTACCCTCAACACCTTTCTCAGTGTGGGAGGCAAGGAGCACCAGGAAATACTGTGTTTGGTGGTCTAGAGTTGCAGCTTCTGCCATACCTGCCAATGGGCTCATCAAGTTGGGTTAGGGAATATGTCTTGGGGAGAAGGTCCCCCGGGGAGGGGGGATCACTTGACTCCCTTGTAAGTCTCAGCCACTTGAATGTCTAGCATATGGAAATCAAAGGTTGTGAGGATTTAATAAACTTGTGAATATGAT
The DNA here is from genome assembly GCA_004026585.1 of Noctilio leporinus. Classification (NCBI taxonomy): domain Eukaryota; kingdom Metazoa; phylum Chordata; class Mammalia; order Chiroptera; family Noctilionidae; genus Noctilio; species Noctilio leporinus. The sequence goes on along the minus strand of PVIW01001463.1, from coordinate 163,152 downwards.
AAGGCCAGGTCCCTTACAAAATGCCTTGCAAATGTGATGCGATGATGTCTTCATTTTGTTTAGGCACAGAGAAGAGAACAGTGCACTGATTTTCATCTCAAAATACAGCTGACCTTGCTCATGGTGCTGGGGTGATGGCTTGCGTAGGGGCAATTGGAAAAAGCAGTGAGATACCAGTTCTCCCTGAATCTGAGGCCCCTCTTAACATCTGGTTTAGGTCTGCATTTAAGAATCCTCTGACTGCCCTGCTGGAATCCTCAGCTCCAGCTTCTGGACCCAATACAGAGCCTCCAATGAGTTCAAAACACACGTGCCATCAAGGAGACATACAGTGGGACTTCCACAAGGCTGGGAATTACGGTCTTGGTTGCTATAGAGATTAGCCAGCCCGCCCAGAGCACAGGCACAGAATCTTCCTTTCACCACACCCTAGTCTCCAGGGTTACTAACTCCTGCCACAGACACAAAGATACTGAGAATCACATGGACAGATACAACAGACACAAGCTTGACAGTCGGACACACGTGGGCTCAAATGCAGCCTCTGCAACTTCCTAGTTACCAGACCATGGCGCAGCTCTCCCCTCATTCTCAGTTTCCTCATCTGTAAACTGCCATCAACAGTCTCTGCCTGGACGCTCTTTTGAAGGTTAAGTAAAGCTGTGGGTGGAAAGTGCTGGCAGACAATAGGTGTGTCCCATTGGCTCCATCTCCCTCCTCTGTGGGAGGCTAGATCAGATTGATGGCTCTTGCATGCGCAGCCATGCACATGCTGGGTAATCAGGACGGTTCAAGCACGCATCCCCCCCAACCCACACATACCCACAGAGTAACAGGGCTACACTTCTTCAGGAGGGGAAAGGGAGTGGGAAACTTGGGGAGAAATCCATTTCAACTCGTGATCCTGGATGATATGGCTTTCCAGCATCGAAGCAACCTGTGCTCTAAGGTCAGGTTGGGTTTCCACATGCTGGGACTGTTTCTACTGCCAACCATGCCCACGCACCTCCCCCCATTCATTATGCAGCTGCACTAGCCACTGGGAGCACCTCAGCCTGGTGCTCCCTGTGGTCTTCCCCCCTCACCAGGCTCACTTCCGGTTCTATTCTCAGGGCAAGACCCACGGTGTTCCCCCCACCTGCAATCACAGTCACTCCTCTTTCACGGGAAAGCCTTCCCTAACCATCTCACGCCACATCTTTCCAACCACCCTACAGGTGCATGTTAAGGACCACTGCTAAGGATTTGTGGCTTTTTAGAGGCGAAAGATGGAGGCGGCACAGGAGAGTGACTTAGCTAAGGTCACCCTGCTCACGCACGGACAAGAGAGGTCAGAACCCAAACCTTCCAAGGCCTGCTTAATGGCTCTTCACTGCCCTCAGTTAAGGGAGTCTTGGCTCTAATTCTTGAACGAAGCTCACATTTTACTAGGGAGGATAAGCATGTGATCCCAACCCTAAAAATGTCAATGCCTGAGAGAAGTCAACCTGAAAAGGCTACCTGCTATGTGATTCCAATCATTTGACATTCTAGACAAAAAAATAAATAAAAAGCAAAGCTGTGGAGCCAATAAAGAGATCAGTGGTTGCCAGGGGCTAGCGAGCAAGGGACCGGGTGAAGATGCGGATTTTTAGGGCAGTGAAAATGCTCTCCCTCTATGGTGGGGGATGTATGTTATTATACATTTGTCCAAATCCACAAGATGTGCAATACCAAGAGTGAACCCTGATGTAAACTATGGACTCTGGATGGTAATGATGTGTTCATCAATTGTTACAAATGTACCACTCTGGTGGGGGGGTGTTGACCATGGGAAAGGCTATGCATGGGCAAGGGCAGGCAGGGGGTTTATAAGAAATCTCCATACTTTCTTGTCAATTTAGCTGTAAGCTTAAAAGCGTTGTTAAAATTAAAGTCTTAACAGCCCTGGCTGGTGCCAGCCTGCAAACCCAAAGGTCACTGGTTTGATTCCCAGCCAGGGCACAGAACCAGGTTGCAAGCCAGGTCTCCAGCCAGGTCCGTGGCTGGAGGCAGGTGAAAGGCAACCATACATTGATGTTTCTCCATCTCTCTCCCTCTCTGCCTCTCTCCCTTCCTCTCTCTGTGGAAATAATAAATAAAATCTTTTTAAAAAATTAAAGTCTTAATAACAAAGGCAATTCCAGCAATGATAACATTATGTACAAGGCACCCAATTAGGACAGAGGAGAGAAGGATGAACTCCGTTAATTTTGTGTGGTGGGGGCAGGTCAGTCAGGGAAAGCTCCAGAGAAGAGGTGACACTCAGTCCAGGTTTTGAAGGATGAATATGACATTGCCAAGAGGAAATGGGAGTTTCAGGGAGGAGGGGTTCCAGGCAGAGGAAAGTGCATTTCTGAACGCATGGGATGCTGAAGGGGCACGGTGAATTTGGAAAGCCACAAGTCATTCAAGATGGCTGGATCATGAAGTTCAACAGGAAGTAGCAGTGGGTAAGGCTGGAGAAGTAGGTGAGGCCTGATCATGGATGGTCAGTCTGTCAGTTGTGCTAAAGAACACTTACTTTACCCTAGAAACTGGTGCCTCCCAAACCTCAGGCAACCGTGTCTCACAACCTCAACTGTTCCCATTTTCATGCACCACCTCTACTACTAGCTACTTAACCATTTTATTTTAAAAGACTCACTTGGAAAACATTTAATCTTGCCCTAATTAAAAAGATATGAGAAACCCTGGGTTAGATTTACTAGCTCTATTTTTCCAAATGCACATTAAGATCTACGCACATTCAGAGCTCTGAAAGGTAACAGAAGTTTTCTCTGTATCACCTTCTCTGTATCACCTACAAATGATGCCCTGAGCCACCTGGGACAAGCAGAACATACTTTGGGAACAATCTTGGTCTCTCTTCCCCAGATGAACAAGGTCTGGGCTCTGATGCCTGTGCTAGACAGAGGGCAAAGGTGGAGGTGGGGAGCCCTAGTTAACAGAAGTCCAGACTCAGGCATGGACAGGGGTACAAAAGGTGAGTCTGCCAAGTCTCACAAAGAAATACTTGTTGCATGGATGGATGGATGGATGGATGGATGGACTGAAACCTGTAAGTATGAGCTGAGGGAGAGAGAGGAGTGAAGGATGACCCCTAGGTTTCTAGCTTGGGTTCTGGAAGAGATAACAGTGTCACCAAGAGAAAATGGGAGAGAAAGGGGAGCTTTTCTGCAGCAGTGGAGGGTGATGTCAGATGCGCCTAACTGAGAATGAGGTCCTTGTGGGACAATCCGGGGGAGATGGAGTGGTTAACTATATCGGTCTCGGGAAGCGGCCTTGACCACCAGGGGAGAGGGTGTCAAGTGAGAGGACACACGTGCCGCAGATGGAGGTCTGAGGAAAGGGCATTTGTAAGTATGTGTGACAGAAGAGTTGACCCCCCCACCATGAGCTTTCCTGGAGACCTCACCTTCTCTCTGACTGTTAGCTGAGCGTTTCCTGCGCTGTCTCCTTTCTTCGGCCAGTCTGTGGGCAGCCTGGGGCTGAAAGGTTAACCAGTCTCGGTCTACATAGTGGGGGTGTGGGGAGGTGAGGGTGTGGGGGTGAGGGGAGGTGGGGTGGCGGTGCTGGTGAATGTTCAGCCAAGGTTTCTGGGACACCCTAGGGATGGTGAGTGAGTGGTGCAGTGCTGGGGGAAGACACGGGCCAGGAAGTGGAGGGGAGATAGGGAGCAACAGTCAAAAGGCCACCCCCTCATGCTCCCGGAGCCGGTTCGGTTACCTGCAGGGTGACCCTGGGTGAGAGTTGACAATGAAGATGCCGAGCCATTTTTAAAGGACTGAAATGGCAGCTGGGAACTGTCCCAAGCTGCAGCACCAGGACTACTCGGAAAGCTCCCCTCAGGCTCCTGAATCGGGCTGTAAAGAAGCATCCCCTTTAAACATGGGTGGGCCCTGAGTCCCTAGCTCTAAGGCAGAGTGCTATGAGGAGGTGGTTGGGCCATCCACTAAATGCGGAAAATTCCACCGAAACTTCAACACCCAGAACCTTCACCATTGGCTCAGTCCACCATAGGGGTCCAAAGTCCACCCATCCAGGAGGCCATGGCAGGCCCTTTAGCGATAAGTGGACCCAACCTGCCAGCACATCCCAGGTTGCTTTCCTGGAGCTTCCCTCCCTCTCTCACACACCGTGTGAACCCCCGGTTGGGGGCTGCCTGTGGGACTGGCTGGCCCTGGCCAACTCCCCTCGACTACATGGTCAGCCGCATCTCCAGAGCAAAGCTCTCTGGGCCTGAGCATGGCAACACTTTTGGCAAGACACCAATCTGCGTGTTGTTTTCTTAGGGGAAACTTGACTTAAACTTGCCAAAAACTTTCCCTGCATTCGCACTGGCCTGAAAGGTGGGTGAGCGCCTCCCGGAAGGGTACAGACAGAAATCACCCGCTTCTCTATGAGGAGGGGCGCTGAGAAGGGCAAAGAGGGGAAGCCCTGTGCGCGAAGGGATGAGGGTAGGAGTACCCCTGTGCATGTGCCCTGATCCGAGGCAGCAGTGGAAGGTGTTTCCCAATGGCCAAGGAGCAGGCGGGAGGGAAAAGAGCTGGTGGTGGGGGCGGAGGAGGGTGAATGGGACCAGAGAAGTTGCGCCCAGTCCACATGCTCTTGCGTTGCCTGGGAAGGCCAGCTAGGAAAAGTTGTCTCCAGATTCTGTCTCCTTGATTTCCATACTGGCAGCATCTAGGAAAGGGGTGTTGGGGGTAGGGGGAATTATGCCAGCATCTTTTAGTCCATGTCTGGAGGGGTCCAAGGGGGCAAAGCAGGGCACGCCCAGGGGGGGAGGGCGACAAGCTGAAGGCGGCCACATGCTCCTGTCACCCATGTAGTATGAGAGAGCTTTCTGCCGGGGCTGGGGCAGGAGGTGGGGGCAGGGCATTACACAGCAAGAAACAGATTCGTCTGGTTGATTCGGTGCATGCAGCAGAGGAGGGAGAACCAGGAGAGGTGTAGGTGTACAGTGCGGGCGGGAGGTGGGCTGGGGCAGATGAAGGCTTGAATAACAAAGGAGACTCTCGAAGGATAAGCCATGCATGCTTCCAGGTCTCTGCCTACTGGATCCAGACAGAAAGCACAGTCCTAGCAATAAACTTCAGTCCGCGGCACGCTGCTCACTCCCTGACGCTCCAGCCACCCTCCAGAGGCTGCACGGGGCTGCTGGCCAGCTCGGGAACACTGGACTCACGCAATCCAGGCTGGCGCGGGGCGGGGGCTGGGAGTTCACCGCGTCTCCCTTGGGCTCCCCCCCGCCCCCTGCCAGCTCCTGCAAGTCGCACCAAGGGTCAGGGGCCCCTCGGCTGCAGGGGGAGGCCCTGGCTGTGGGAGCCGTGAAAAAAGGAGGGAAGGGAAGAGAGTACCTGTTGCTGAATGCATCCTGCTTTGGGTCTTACTCCTCGGTTGCTTGTGGTGAGAGTTGCCCATCATTCTGTTCTGGACTGGCAGCCGCCCCGTAGCTGCCGCCGCTGCCTCCGCCTCCTCCTCCTTTTCCTCCTCCTCCTCCTCTTCCTCCTCCCCCTCCTCCTCCTCCTCCCCCTCCTCCCGTTCTGCCTGTGCTCCTCCCCAGGTGCTTACATCACCTCAGCTTTGCTTCCCCCACACATGGCTCATCCAAATCCCACTTGTGCCTCTGGCACACAATTGTCCAGACCTGACCCTCTCACTTGGACTACAGCCTGCTAGGAGCTTCTCTCAGCCTCTCTCTCTCTCTCCTTCTCTCCCTCCCTCCCTCCCTTCCTCACTCCCTCCCTCCCTCCCTTCCTCTCTGTCTCTCCCTCTCCCTTCCCCTCCCCCTTGCTTAGCGCTCCTCAGGTTGAGCAGCCCAGGTTCCAGAAGAAGCCCAGCAAGCCCTGAGCACGGCACCCCCCTCATCTGCCTCTGCAGATGAGGCCATCACGGGAGCCCTCGGGGACCCGACTCGCCTGCCCTCACTGTCCCTGGCTGCCTCTGCTCTCCACGATGTCATTTCTGCTGCCGCGAGCTCACTCGCCTGCAGAAGCTTGCAGGAGCGAGGGGCCAATAACAGAGCCTGATCCAGGAGTGTGACAGGGACCAGTGAAGGAATGTGCTACCCAGGAATTCTAAGTCGCACAGCTCCCTGCTCCATTAGGGGATGGATCCAGCTCTGAACGTGACAGCTGCCAATGGACTCTGGGCTCCAGTCTTCACAGAGACTTGGAGAAATCTGGGCAGAGCACGAAGCTGCCAGGCTGCAGGCTTGGAGCTAACACAGCTGGATGCCTCTTGTGTGCCCAGTGTGGCCACCAGGTGTACCTGCTTCCCTGTCAGACACACCTGAAGCCTCGCTCCACTCGCCCTTCCCTCACCTGCTTCGCCCGCCCCCCCACCCCCAGGGGGGCAAAGCCAGCAGCCCAGAGATTCACCAACTGGAACTGGGACCCTCAGCCGCCAATGGGGGGGCTCCTCCATGAGTCCCACTGTAATCCCCTCGCGTGCTCTCAATTTCTCTTTCACACACGTGCACGCGCGCATGCAGCTGCTCACTGTAAGTGCTGCAGCCCTGTGGGACAAGCGACACGGGGCAGGCTGTGCTGGCTCAGCAGTGCGTTCTAGCTCCAACAGCCTGGCAGCGGGGCAGGGCCATGGCTCCTGGAATGAACTCTGCCAGAGCTAGACAACCTTGAGTGACTTCACGTAGCGGAGTTTCGGTACTGCCCAGTGCTGAAGTCCTCACACACCTGCACATGTTGACAGATGTGTCTGTCACTGTCACAGCCACAGAGCACTGTCGGTGCAGGTCCAGTTACAGCGTCAGCCTGGATGACTTGGAGCACTGTGCCACCCAGAAAGCGGAGCTTTCCCATCTGTCTCAGGTGGGACCCATCTGTCCATCCATCCATCCACTCACCCACCCACTTACTTAACCAGTGAGTCATTCTTTCAACATTCTCGCCAGGGTGGCCTTCTGCTAGGTGTGGGGGGCACAAAGGTGTAAGTCAGCACCTAAGACGGGTGACCAACACATACACACACCACGGCAGTACAGTGAGGTCACTGCTGTACCAGGGAAACAGCCCACATGTTGTGGGGTCACCAAAGAGAAACTTCTTCAGTCTGGAATGGCAGGAACATACCTTCTCAGAGGAAGTGACACTTGGGCTGGGTCAAGCCGAGTTGGCCGGACACAGGAAGGAGGGGAAAGGCACACTGTGAAATATTTGGGATGTTACTCCCGCTGGGAGCCACTCCCGCCAGGCTTCCAGCTGTCAAGGGGCTCTTCAGTTCTCTTCAACCATCCCACACATCCCTTCACGCCAGACGGAAGCTACAGAGGGAGCCAGGCCTGCCTTTGAGGCTCCCCAGCTTAGTGGCAGACAGATAATCACACAGAGAAGTCACAGGGTGGTGTCAACCTTGCTTGGCTTTGCAGCTCCGTGTAGAATGTGGCAGGAAGCCTCTAAGGGGAGCTGCTGGAAGCCAGGAAACAGGACGTGTGAGAAACAAAGGTCCCAGAGCAAGTGTGAAGGGCCAAGAGTGAAGCACCTTGGGAAAACAGATTTATGAATATGGTAAAATTCTTGAAGGAGAGGTTTGAGGAATATTTGGTTCCCGTCCTCTTATCTGCTTGTCATGGATCCTAGGTATGAATCTTGATTGGTTTAAGGTTGTCCACGTGGACTGAAAAATGCTTGGAGAGGCAGAACCAAGACATCTCCAGATGGTTCTGAACTGCGTGTGGACCCCCTAAAAGTCAAACTAGAACTGAACTCAACTGGGTTGTGGACTTGAGGCCCCAGATTATATTCCCGAGGAACAGGCGCGGGGGCTGGACTAGAAACAGGAGTGTTTGGGAGGGGGGAGGCATGAGTGAATGATCACAGACTGAACTCCCAGGACTGCAGAAGCCCTCCTCAGGGCACTTTCTGGCATCATTGCAGGTCTTCTGCACACAGAGGAAGGGTAAGTAGTTCATTCTGTTTCACAGAGCATCTCATAAGGGGAGTCTCCACCTTGTGTCCCACATCTTCACCTCCCACTCCCCGCTGGCCCCCTGCAGCCCCAGCCCCTCCTCATCCCCAACTGGAGCGCCTCTCACCTAGCCACCAGTGTCCCCATGGCCACAGCAAGCAGCTGCTTTGGCATCTTTGGTCAATGGGCCTCCCTGTCCTGCTTGCCACTGGGAACTACATACTCTTCACCAAAATGAACCCAAACATTGCATCGGGCAGCCAGGATTCGAAGCCCTGTCTCTCTCCAGATTTAGTACCTTCTCCACCAGGTCCCTCTTTACCATATGAAGTGCATGGCAAACACCTTTGGACATCTTTAACTTTCCTCTGCCTCCCCTAGCCGTTTGCTGAGTCCTATAACTTGTTCCTGACAACTGCCTCACAGACAAGCTTCTCAATTGTCACTTCTACTTCCTCCCTCACCCTTCCCCAGCCACCATTGTCCCTCCCCTGGACCACTAGGGTGAACATCCTGGTCGCTGGGCTCCCTGCTTCCACCCCTGCAGCCTATAATCCATTCTTCACCCCACATCTGGAGTGAGCGTTTACAAACATAAACCAAATCATATCAGTCCATTGCTTGGAGCCGTACAATGATCTGTTGTCGCAGTTGTCAAGTCTGTGGTCTCTAGCTGATACTAAGAACCCGCCCCATCTGACCTTTTCACCTTCTTTCTTTATGCTCTGAAATAAACCCCTCTGCCCACTCACTCCATGGGCTACTCATTCTGTTCTTTACCTCATCCTTGTGATTTATCATCGCAGTGTATAAAGCAAGCCGGGAAAAGCTTTGGAGTTAGAGGAATCTGGATCCAAATCCTTGCTCTGTCATTTTTACCTGTTGTGATTCTGCAAAGTTACTTTACCTCCCCAGCCTTTATTTCCTCATCTGTATAATGGGCTATGGAAACGTTTAATTTGCAGGCACCAAGACACACAGCGGGTGCTTGCCAAAAAGTGCTTCTCATGCCCTTCTCACTTCTCTCCCTACTGTTCCCCAATTCTACACCTCCTCCAGCTTCAAACTCCACCATCCCACGAAAGCCCTCTCTTCAAGCACCCCAATTCTGCAGGGTGACTCCCTCTTCTGGGTACTTTCAGCCCTGGCTGTCTGAGCCACTCATTTACCCCTAAACACAGACGTCCTGAACTGGATGGAACTCTTAGATGGGCTCGTGAACCTGCTCTGGCCCGGCAGCGTCTGTTTCCTGAGGGACGGGTCGGAATCTGCATCTCTGAGCAGGCCTTACAGAGGGGCTGGCGCGAGGCTGTCTCAGTTAAGTGTTTGCTGGCGAGTCAGGACAGGCCCGGGCCACCCCGCCCGCAGACCTCTTCCCTCCTCTTCCTCCTACCTCTCTTTTGCTCCCTAACAATCCTTCCAAAAGCTTTGCAGGCATGGTCCTCGCGCCCCCACCAACCCAGGAGTCCTCTCAAAATGTTCGTACACTTTCCTGCTTCTCAAGCAGCCACCCAGGCTGTGTGTGGTGCTGGTGACAGCTGTGTTTGACCATGGAAAGGTGCTAGACCAAAGACCCTTTGCGCTGAGCATTGTGCTGGGGGTTGGGGCCAGCCGAGGTGCAGTGGCATTAAAGGGGTCTTATGCCCCCTGCTGTATCTTCCTGGCACATGTGCAAGCCGGAGCAGGGCAGAGGTGTCTGTGCGTATGGAGGAGGGAGGGCCAGGCCCCACCAGTCAGCCGGTCCCTCACATGACTTGGTGCCTAAGACCCACCAGGAGAGGAGACAAAGAAGTCTGAGGCCTGAAATAATTAACTCTGGGTCCAGCTTCCCAAACTCATAGTGTTTAGGCTCATTGTTGTCACCTCATCAGCCATGTCCAGCTGTAGTCAGGGCTGGGGCGGGGGGTGGGGGAGGCAGACATGGCTACACTCACTCTCTAGACTGTATTCCAGAGCCCAAGAGATGGGACCAGAGCCAGCTTGTCACTTTGGTTATGCTCTTGCTTACTCCTCACAACCACCCGATGACTGCAGATTTTGAGGGCCCATTCTCCGCATGAGGAAACTGAGTCAGGAAAAGAGTGGAGCTCGTAAGTAGCATCGTTAGGGTTGGAACCCAAGTTACGCTGACTCCCAACCTGGTTCTCTGTTATGCTGCCATGACCTGCACACACTGCACCCCTGGATGAGGAATCCACAGGCACAAGCTCCTTGCAGAGACGCAAATTCTAACATGTAGCCACTACGCCCACTCCCAAAGGCCACAAGCCACCAGAGGCCGGCCTTCAGCAGACCCTGCAGTCCCCTGTGTCAGAGACACTTCCGACCACACGTCAGGCACAGCCCCTCAAGCCTAACACACATACCAGGTTCTATCCCAGCCCCAAACAAGTGCTGTCTACTTTCCGTTCCTTCTGTCTGGAATGCTTTTCTTCCACCTCCACCTCTGCCCGTAATGGCCATATCATCTCTCAAAACCCAGCCTCCTCCTCCGTAAAGCCTTCTGTCAGCCTTGCAGCCAGAGCAAGCTGCGCCCCCTCCACAGGGCCACTACCTCTTCATGAATAGTCGGGTCCATTGCACAGGCCTCCTCGTCCTGCTTCAAGCCTCTTCCGATCTCTCTAAATGTAAACAGCATTCTCCAGTGTTTATTCCCACAGCACAATACAAGGCTCCCCAAAGAGCAGTCCGCATTTGCTAGCGGTGCATGAGGTCATGGTACGGGAGGAAACTTTACATATGCATGGGTGAGCTTTTTAAGTCTAAGAGTCGCGCTTTTTTCTAATGCATATTAGACTCTAATAATAATTAGAGGAAAAACTAGTGCATAAAATGTGTAATTTCTTGGGTATTCTAGTCTGAATTAAATGAGTTGGTTTAAAGAAAAATAATTAGGTGTCTGTACAGCAGATTGAACTATTTACACTTTCCTACAAGGCTGTTGTCAGAAGATCAGCAATGATGCTGTAAAAAAAAAAGTGGCAGGGTTTCTGGGGTCCTGGTCAGGCTCAGGGATTTGACCTGAGTAGTGGGTACCTGGTAGGGGGTGTTCAGTATGCGATCATTCATCAAAGGGTGCACTTTTTACAGAAAGATTGTATTTATTTATTTTTAGAGAAAGGGGAAGAGAGAGAAACATCCATCGTTTGCCTCTCGCACGACCCCAACCAGGGTCCTGGCCCACAACCCAGGCATGTGCCCTGGCTAGGAATCGAACTGGAGACCTTTCAGTTTGCAGGCTGGCGCTCAAACACCAGCTGAGGCAAAATGTACACTTGTTTGGTGTGTACTTTTGATGTGTGCACTTTTTGGGGTGCTTGTAATCATCCATAAAAAGTCTAATTATTTTATTTTTTAAAATTCTCACCTGAAGATATGTTTATTGATGAGAGAGAGAGAGAGAGAGAGAGAGAGAGAGAGAGAGAGAGAGAGAGGCTGATGTGTGAGAAACATCCTCAGTTGCCTCTCGCACCTGCCTTGACTGGGGCTCAAACCCACAGCCTTTCCGTGTATGGGATGATGCTCCAGCCAACCGAGCCAGACTAGCTAAGACAAAAAGTTTCCTTTTTAAAAAGTGGCTGACACATAATAGGTCCTCACTCAAGGGGAGTTGAACGCTTTGTATTTGGGACCCAAGTGATTAGGAAGGGTGATGATGCCATTAACATCCAAGGAAAGGGGGTGAAGATGCATCAAAAGTGGGCTTAGGGAAGGCAGAAGGCTGTGCAATTGTGATTTACAAATGTGTTTTCCTCTTTGGCCCTGTCTGGCCGGTGATGAGGTGCAGGACAAGGCCAAGGCCATGGAGGTAGGACGGGCAAACACCTGGATCACAAATGAGCATAAAACCCAGCGGCTAAGTAGGGAGGCTGGCACAGGAGACAGAGTGTTGGCCATCTGCTTCATCACCTTGCGTGTGTCCTGGGCCTCTTTGACCCCCATTTAGTTTCCACTCAGTCAATAACATATATAGACCTAATTGTTCCCTGAGGGTCCTTTCAGCTCAGACATCAGAAAGGGGTTGTCCTGTGCACTGATAGATACTAGTCAGCAAGTATGTTCTCGAATGATTTGATCACCCGTACTGTTCTAGGCACCCTTCTGGTCACAGGGGACACAAGAATGACAGGCCCCAGCTGCTGCCCTCGGGGGCTCTTAGGCTATGGTTCTTCTCACATTCTTGCTCCTGGAGATAGACTAGCACCAAGTTCTAGAGTAGAAGGGGCTCTAGAGGCTTGCAAAGGCAACCCTAGTTGGGGTTGGAAACGTACATGCTTTTGAAGGTCAGGAAGGGCAGGGAAGTTTGTAAAGTAGACTGAGGGAAGCAGTGGGTGGGGGTGGGGAACTGAAGAGTGTGCGTTGCTCATCCCCGCTCTGCCCTCCAAGCCACTTCACCTCCAACCTGAGAAACGTCTATGCTGGCCCAGTGCAACCGATGTGTCGTCCGCAGGCTGCCAATAGCCTGCCAGTCTGCATTCCACCAGCTGTGGTCTCTGAGTCATTTTTAGCTTATTTTCCAACATATGGATATTTATTTATAAATGACATACGAGCAATACTGTGCCAATCAATCTTATACATTATGAAACATAAACACATATGGAAATTAAGCTATACAAAATGAATGTTGGTAGGAATTTTAATGTTTTCTTCCTGTGCCCCAGTAGATTATGCACCCACTTTGGAGGCCATAGGTCCAGTGAACCAGCCGGAAGAAAGGGTTAAGCATATGTTAGACAAGGAGCTTACAATTTAGTCAGAGGGGATAGGCAATGACCACATCCACTAATAACCAAGATAGGACTAGCTTGTGCTATGTAGAAGTACATGAAGAAAATCAAAAGCCCTGGCTGGTGGCTCAGTGAATAGGCGCAGGTCTGTGAACCCAAAGGTCGCTGGTTTGATTTCCCATCCAGGGCACTTACGGAGGTTGCAGGCCAGGTCTCCAGCCAGGTCCATAGCTGGAGACAGGTGAAAGGCAACCATACATTGATGTCTCTCTCCCTTTCTTCACCCCCACCCTGCCTTTCTCTCTAAAAAATAATGAATAAAATCTTTAAATTAAAAAAAAAGTCAACATGGTGACAAGATGGCAAGTAACGGGGTGGAAGTGGGGAGCTAGTTTGGATATGTGATCAGGGTGGTCTTTCTGAGTTAAGAACTGAGGATGAGAGCGGGCCAGCAGAGGGAACAGAAAGTGCCAAGTCCACAAGATGAGAAGGATGTTGATGTTTTTGAGAATGGCAAAAAGGACCATCATGTCTAGGCTGGGGGAGGTGAGCATGGCTTTTATTTTATGAGAAATGGGACATTGAGTTTTAAGCAAGGGAGCAGTGGGATGATATAAAAATTTTGAAGACCATCATGCCTGCTATACGGACAATAGATTGGAGGGGGTTCAAGTGGAAATGGGGGAAGTCAGGAAGCTGTGCACTGGTTCAGGCAAGAGATGTACCAAGACCAGGGCAGTGGAAACAGCAAGAAGCAGGCAAGCAGAAGATATATTTAAACTCCATAACAACCCCACAATAGTGTTCTTGAAAGGCCACTATTATCATCCCCGTGGCACATATGAGGAAACCGAGGCCAAAGAAAGTCAAATAACTTGTCCAAGGTCATACGGCTTGTAAGTGGTAAAAAGCAGGAATTCACCCAGATCTGCCTGACTTCCTTCCCATCCTACTCAGAATTCTAATTATGTTTCTTGCTCCAGGGAATCATTCACCAGGACAATACAGGGTCTTCCTGTTTCAATCCTGAAAATCATTGGGCATCCTGAACAGAGAGAAGGGCATTGAAGACTATTTGACCTAGCAACCAGCCAAGGGTATAGAAGTGATTCAAGCAGTCCATTTGTCCTGTTTTCCCAAACATGCTGAGTTCACCCGAGCTCTAAGTAAGGGAAAAACCATTCTTTCCTTTGGAGGGGGAGTGGACAGGAGGGGGCTGGTGAGGGTATATTTGGAAATAGAAAAGCCAAAAGCTGCCAACTTGTGCCTTCAAGGAAAGCCCAGGGGTGCAGGCCAAGACAGGGAAGTGACTTGCCAAGTCCGTCATAGCTCCCAAAGTTAACCATGTGAAAAAGAAGGCGGAATTGTTCCTGCCAAAGACATGGAGTCCTTTACAGAGCACTTTGTTAGCAAAGCTTAGCATCCCTGTCACTATGCAAAGCACGTTGGACTGTTGCCATGGCAATAGGCAGCTGGGCGTCTGAATCAGCTCAAGGCCTGCCTCGGCAGAGAGGACCAAGACTGGGTGGGGGCATCTCCCAGAAGGTGGGGGGAGCTGTTTTTATGTATGTTGATGAGGAGCCCTGAGCTCCCTTTGAGGTTATTGGGGTATGCAGTCTGTGTCTTCAGGAACTATTTCCTGTTGGCAGCTATGCCTAACTCCATAGCACCCCAGGTTGGCATGACCGGACCCCTTTCCCTGGTCCTCTCCCAGTGTGTTTTTTCCCTGTCTCCTTCAAGTGGCTGGACAAGTAATAAATGGAAACACCCAATGGTTGTGACATAAAACTCCTTTGCGTTACGAGCATAGGAAGAAACCAAAGTTCAGAGAGGGAAAATGACTTGCTGAAGGTTGTGCAGCCTTAGTGGTACCACTGTCAGAGCATAGCTCCCCTGACTCAAGGTCACACAGCTAGACAGAGCTGGCACTGGACTTCAGGCTAGTCCCTGCACTTCACCCCACGGCCTCGGACTTCCGATGCCAAATGCACTCCCTCTGCTCCCTTACCCCATGTGAATGAGACAAACAATTGCAAGTGATTACAGATGCTGTCCCTACCCTGCCACTTACAACGCAAGGCAAGAAAGTGTTCTGCGGGAAAGATGGCAGCCATTTCTCTGCCTCTGTGGGCCTCAGTTCCTTCATTTCTAAATGACGATAATGCTAGTTTGGGTTCGCGAGAGGAATGACATGAGAAGGCCTGTGAAGTGTGTGGGTCAAGTTCTGATGCATAATCAGTGCTCAGGAAAATGTTGGTTCCGACTGAGATTATTCCTTTTAGGGACCAGCCCAAATTCTGCCACCTCAATGGCTCCAGCCCTCATTTGGTGCAATTGCATTTCATTCCCCAATCATTTCCTAACTGCTGGTGGCCAGTGCCCAAAGGTGAATCCTGTCTGTTCCATTTCATTCCCCAATCATCCACTAACTGCTGGTGGCCAGTACCCAGAGTTGAATTCTGTCTGCCAGAAGAAGGGGAGGACATCAAATTAAGGTGATAGTGAGCTAGTCATTAAAGAAGAAAATGAATGTTGGGCCCTGGCTGGTGTAACCTAGTGGATTGAGTGCCGGCCTGTGAACCAAAAGGTTGGTGGTTCGATTCCTAGTCAGGGCACATAAATAACCAGGTTTCGAGCTAGGTCTCCAGCCAGGACCCCAGCTGGAAGTATGTGAAAGGCAGCCATACACTGATGTTTCTCTCCCTCTCTTTAAAAATAATAAATAAGCCCTGGCTGGTAGCACAGTGGGATAAGGCGCTGGCCTGTGAACCCAAAGATCACAGGTTCGATTCCCCAGCCGGGCACATAACCAGGTTGCAAACCAGGTCTCCAGTCAGGTCTGTGGCTGGAGGCAGGTGAAACGCAACCATACATTGATGTCTCTCTCCCTCTCTGCCTCTCTCCCTGCCCTTCTTTCTAAAAAAAAAAAAAATAATAATAATAAATAAAATCTCTTTATACACAAATAAATAAAATTTAAAAATGAAGGTTGGAAGGAAGACATTCTAGGCAAAGGGGACATTTTGATTGGGAGCATAAGGAATGAAGATACCTGGTGTTTGGGGAGAAAAAGGGAATGATCTAGTGTAGTCAGATAGAAGGTGAGGTGGTTGAGACCAGACCATAGAAGCCTTAGGTGTCACGATAAGAGGTGTGGTTTCATCTGGGAGGCAACAGGGAACCACGGGAGCTGTTAAGAGAGGAAGTGACCTGGCTATCAGTGTGAGGGCTGCAACACTGAGGCTGATTGGAGAGATCAGCGGAGCTGCAAGGGCTGTGGGCGAGAACTGGTGAGGAGCTGCCTTGAGAGAAGCAGCGGTGCACAGGGGAGAGCAGACAGTGGTGGGAGCGCTGGAAAAGACACAGGTGCAGGGACGGGAGAGGAAAGACCCCAGCTTGGCCATCATGGGCAGTGCCTCTGGGATGGGCTGTCCGGGGGGCATTGGAGCTATGCAGGCTGGGGATCAGCAAAGGGGGCTGGAGCTGGAAACAGAGCCATCACCAGTTCTCAGGAGCATGTGAAACCAGAGAGGATGAGATGGTCCAGGCTGACTGGGAGGATGGGAAGGCTAGGGGACCCTGATGTGTGAGGTTTGCATCATGGCACTTTGGGTTTCTTCCTGGTTCTGCAGTGACCGCTTTCCTGATGCACCAACCCAACGCTTGTGTGAAGCCCCCTGACGAGTGGACCAAGGCAGCCCGACAGGGACGGTGCAGGTTCTCATGTGTACAGCCTTGGCACTCCAGGTAGGCAGCTGGCACCCGCGACATGAGGATTTTCTGGAAGAGGGGGCTGATCATCTCAATAGGCCATAAAGAAATTAAGAGGCAAGAACAGGAAAAATGACCCATGGATGTGGACAACAGGGTGGGGATTGACTGTGGGAGCACAGGGTGGGTGGGGCAAAGGGGAGCAATGGGGAAAATGGGACAACTGCAATAGAACAACAATAAAAAAAACATAAGGAATTAAGGGGCAGGTAGAGGAAGCCTTTAAGTATCGGGGAGCTGTCAAGCCCATGGTGGCAGAAACAAGCTCTCCAAATTTCTGATTTTCACTTAAAAGTTCAACTTTTATCTCTGGTGACAAACACTGTCAGCTGCTTTCCTTGAAGCGACAGATTCACTGCATTCGTTTTGGAGGGAATATCTGCCAGGCACCCGAGTCTGAATAAGCATACATAGTCTGACTGTCGGGAGTCTGAATAACTGTAGTCCGACTGTCAGTCAAGCTTTCAAGTACAAACGACGCTTCGCACCAAGGGGCCAGCAGCTCGCCCTGCAACAACCGCACGATTGCCTTTCGCCAGCCCACCACACACTTCTGCACGCCGCGCGAGCGCAGGGTGGGTTCTTCCCGCTTCATCACGCAGGAAAGCACTGAACTCAAGGGTGCGGATGGATAAAGTGAACACATTTTACTGCTTTATCACAGCTATTCTTCAGTGAGGCTGGCTTTTTTAAAGCTGTGAGTGTGTGGTGGTGAAGTAGACAGTGACCAGTGCTACAGGCAGGTCCCATTGCGTTGAGTGAAGCTGAGCTGTCAGCAGTTTTGCCCTTGGTACAAACATCAACCTTGTGATGTAAGCAATTGCTATCTTAGTATTATCTTGAAAATAGCTCTGACCTTGCGCACTTCTGAAAGGGTGTCAGGAACTCCTGGGGGAGGGAGGGTCTGTGCATCATACTTTGAGAACCGTTAGTTTAGACAAATTCTTGCCCAGGTCCACAGGGGCAAGTTACAGAAGGTGTGTTGCATCATTATTTGTGGTTACAGGGACCTGGCAGGACCAGGATGTCCAGCCTCAGAGGAATGCAGAAGTAAAATGTGGCTGGCACATGCCCTGTCAGAAGTGATAAACTAGACGTGCACATAGCAACATGGACAGACCTCAAAAACAGTGTTGAGGAGAAAAAGAAACAGAATATGACTTATGGATCAACTTCACTTATGTAAATTAAAAGCACATATAAGCCCCGGCTGGTGGTTCAGTGGAAAGGTGCTGGTCTGTGAACCCAAAGGTTGCTGGTTTGATTCCCAGCCAGGGCACATAACCAGGTTGTAAGCCAGGTCCCCAGCCAGGTCCGTAGTTGGAGGCAGGTGACAGGCAACCACACGTTGATGTCTCTCTCCCTCTCTGCCTCTCTCCTTTCCCTTCTCTCTAGAAACAATAAAATCTTTTTTTTTTTTAAAGCACATATAAAAATATAAATAAATAAATATATAAAAGCACACACACACCACACACACACACACACACATATATATATATATATATATATATATATATATATATATATATGTAAAATGCTGAATACATGTATATATTTTTAATCCTCATTGATTTTGGGAGAGAGAAAAAGAGAGGGGGTGGGGAAACATCAATTTAAGAGAGAGACATTGATCAACTGCCTCCCATATGCGCCCCAACTGGGGACTGAACCCACAGCCTTTTGGTATATGAGACGATGCTCCAACCAACTGAGCCACCGAGCCAGGACAGAACACTAAATATTTTTCAGCGACATCTATATTTCCAAGAACACATAGCAGCCCACTGGGAGGGGATGGAAGCGGGCATTGGAGATGAAAGGGGAAAAGAAAACTAAAATTATTTTAAAGGACCTTGCATGGACAGACAATAGTGTGCAGAGCAGTAAATTCACTGTGCCCTTGAGTGCAAATAAGAACAGAGTGAATAGGAGACAGAAGATATTTTACTCTTTCAAAAGCTCTGATGGTGGAGTGAAGGGGTGATTGCTGGAGAGAAGCCCAGAGAAAGAAGCGGGTGGGATACCTGCTTTTTGCCTCCCATCTACCCACCTTACCTGTGCTAGCTTGGATTACCACAGGTCTGGTTTTGAAGCTTACAGAATAAGGCCCAGAAAGGTAAGGGGAGAGCACAGCAGGAACTCCCACTTGCTGACTCCTATTTTTTTGGGAAGTAGACTAAGATCATTGCCTGAAAGTAGAGGGTGGTAGGTACTCAAGGCCTGAAAAGCTGGGGAAGAGGTGAAGCAGCTTCCATAGAGACTAGAGACAAGTAAAAGAGTACGAAGTGTGTCCTAAAAGTATCAAGCTAATGCCAATGTAATTTAAACAGTTTGTGCCGCCAATACTTTGGGGACAGACCTCATATGTACAGGCCCAGCTGGAGGTGAGGGACATTTGAGATGGATGGGAGGCAATAGCTTTGGATTTTTAAAAAAGATTTTATTTATTATTTCCAGAGAAAGGGGAAGAGAGAGAGGCAGAGAGGGAGAGAGACATCAATGTATGGTTGCTTTTCGCCTGCCTCCAGCCACAGACCTGGCTTGCGACCTGGTTATATTGCCTTGGCTGGGAATCGAACCAGGGACCTTTGGGTTCGCAGGCTGGTGCCTTATCCACTGTGCCACCAGCCAGGGCTTAAATTTTTTAAAAAATATTTTATTTATTATTTCTAGAGAAAGAGGAAGGGAGAGAGGCAGAAAGGGAGAGAAATATCCATGTATGGTTGCCTTTCACCTGCCTCAAGCTACAGACCTGGCTGGAGACCTGGCTTGCAACCTAGCTACATGCCCTGGCTGGGGAATCGAACCAGTGGCCTTTGGGTTCACAGGCTGGCGCCTTATCCACTGTGCCACCAGCCAGGGCCAGCCTTGCTTTTTCACACAGTTATTCAGTCAGTTAGTCAACAAATGTTTATTGAATGTCAATTATATGCCAAGAACTTTACAAGGTACTTAGGTACCATAAGCAGCATCCTCACGGACCTGCCAGTTGTGTGTGTGGTGGGTGGTGCTCAATAAGCGCAAAAAACCAAATGTCATTAAACCATGATCAGTACAAGGACAGAAGACATAGGAGGCTCAACATGTTGCTAGTGAGGCTCGGTACAGTCTGGGGGGCCTGCTCAACAGTTCCATGGTGCCCCGCTGTTGAGCTGCTCCGTATTTTAGCTAGCCAGCCCCTTAGTAGTGGTCATTTAGAATTTCTTCCCTTTCTCTCCACATCATAACCAACGTTTTGATGGACATCTTTGTACATTCATATTGGGGCACTTGTTTGATTTCCTTAGCATGTATTTCTACATGGAGAATTGCCAGGTCGAAGGATATGCGCATTTTTAAGGCTTTTGAAACATACTGTCCTGCCAAAAAGTTGTGCTGGTTTACAGAGGGAGAAGCCTGCTTTAAATAAATGGTCAGATCTAGGGGCTAAAAAGTCGTTAAAAACTTTTCTAGATTTTCTACACTTAATTCCCCCCCATTTCTCCACCTTTTAACCATGCCTGTGTATATGTGTATTACTCAGTTAAAATATTTTTGAATAGTTAATGCATACACATGGCAGAAATATTCAGTACCAAAGGGAATTCAAAGAAAAGTGAGTCTCCTTGACCCCTAGTCCAGTTTCTCGGGCATCCTGCCAGAGATGTTCTGTGCACATACAAGAAATTGGATGATAGGGTCAGATTATGCACATTTCTTTGCACTTTACAGTTTTCATTAAACACAAGAAGCCACCTCATTTCAAAGACTTCATAGTATTCTAGGATTATTTAGCTATCTGCACTCTTTTCCCATTATAAAAAAAAAAAGTATATCACTTATTTCTAATAATAACAAAGGTGGAAAAAGAAGGAAAAAAGTCCATCTCCTGAGGTTAGAATATGCCTCCATTTGTTCAAGTAATATGTTGGGTGATATGAATAAAAGGCTAAGAGATTTTCATTAGTCTCTGGCCAAAAAAAAAAAAAAAGCATATATTTTTTAGTCTCAAGATTTGGAACACTCATGTTTTTATTAAGCAATTGATTTGCTTTTTTTTTTTTTTTTTTTGGTGAATCTTATAGTTGATCATGTCTCCCGTTCTGTTATCTGCCATGAAACAATTTGAGACTCATGTTTATCAAGAAGGGACTTCTTGCCCTGGCTGGTGGCACAGTGGATAAGGGGCCAGCCTGTGAACCCAAAGGTTGCTGGTTCGATTCCCAGCCAGGGCACATAACCAGTTTGCAAGCCAGGTCGCCAGTCAGGTCTGTAGCTGGAGGCAGGTGAAAGGCAACCATACATTGATGTCTCTCTCCCTCTCTGCCTCCCTCCCTTCCCCTCTCTCTAAAAGTAATTAATAATTGTTTTTTAAAAAGAAGGGACATCTTGACATTCACTTTCTAGGAGGACTTCTTTATCAGTTCCCTTTGTTCTCCCCTTGCCTCATCTTTCTCTCATACATCTCATTTAGGCTCTCCTCAACTATTGATGTGCCTTCATGAACCACCTTAAATCCTTTTTGAAATAAATCAGGGTATGAACAATTTTTTTATCAAAATTGAGTTAAATGCTCAAGTCTCTCTCGGATGGACGCAGTCCTCAAGAGGGATAGGCAAGGCATAAGCAGAAGGTGCTTGGAGAAAACAACAAAAACCTAATTGGAGGTCAATCGATTTCTAGGCTACATGCGCCAAAGCTGAGGTCTTCAGCTTCCAAACACGAAAAGCAATTTAGCACTGGAGTTCCCATGGCAACGGTGCCGGCTTGCCTGAGAAGAGGCAGGAGCTGGGCCTGGCGGTTGCTGGAGGAGCTCTGGCTGCTGGCCCCAGGACTTTGTTCGGACCTGAGCGTTGAGATGCTCTGGGACTTCCCATGAATGGGGGATGCTGGATTTGGACCTAATTGAAAATGTAGTAGCTGATCAGAAGTGAAGAGCATACAGCGGAGGTGGAGCGACAGCAAGGTAGCCCTGCAATACTGGAACTTAGCTCTCACTTCCTTTCCTGCCTCTCTCTCCCGCCACTAAGAAGGAGGGCAGGAGGCAGGACACAGAAGTCAGTGGGAGGGATCACACTGAGCAGTCCTGTCTCAAAGGGGCTGAAAGAGTGAGCAGGGCAGAAGCCGGGAAAGGGCTGACCTCATTAGCATACTTAAAGCTCAGTCTAATAGACTGTTTTGGTCTGCACTGAAGAAAGGTGGTGTTAGGGGTAGGGGCTGGGGGAGGGAAGCCCAGATCTAGAAGGGAGCCAGGTTAGGGTGAATGGCCCCCTCACTATTAGGGGATAATATAATATAGGTAAGAATTCATCTGACCTGGGAGGATGGAAGACTTTCTAGGCATAAAAACCACAAAGGAAAATGGCAACATGTTTGGCAGCACCATTTAAAAAAATAAAATGTTGGAGACTTCTGGCCAAGATGGAGGTGTGGGTAGACATGCTGCGTCTCCCTCCACAACTAAAAAGGAACACATCTACTTCAAAACTATTTTTTAAAAAGTCAGAAGCTCCAGAAAATCAACTGAAGGGAAATCCAACAAAGTAACAAAGAAGAAATACTTGTTCAGACAGGTAGAAGGGACAGAGAGGTCAGGATGTGGCAGCACCAGCAGTAGAGGTGGCACAGGCGACAGAGGAGACACCAGCAGTGGTGGTAATGCAGTGGCTGGAGTCAGCCAGCAGAAAGGGCAGTTACACATTGCAAAAGTCAAATGACTGAAAACCAGTGGGGTTAGGGGTGGCAGAGGATACTGCACGTCTCTCAGCAGAGCCCATTTTGTTTAGTGGAAAAGGGGTGAATGTTGAGCATGCAGCATTGTTCCCTCTCAGACCCTCCCCCACAACAGCACCACAACATGGTGAAACAGGTCACCCGCCCCTACTAATGAACACCTAAGGCTCCACCTCTTACAACACAACAGGTGCAACAGCTCTACCTAAGACACAGAGGCAAACACAGAAGGCTGTCAAGTGGAGGAGACAGAGAAGTATGGCCCAAAAGAGGGAGCAGATTAAGGTTCCAGTGGGAGAACTAAGCCATGAGGAGAGAGCCAACCTAACAGATGCAGAGTTCAAAACGCTGCTGATAAAGATGCTCACAGACTTGACAAATATGCTTGAGCACGGCAAACACAGAAGGGAAGAAGGGAAGGCTATGCTAAATGAAATGAAGAAAAATCCACATGAAAACATGGCAAAGGATGGAAATCAGGGTTCAAATCAATGATTTGAAACATAAGGAAAAAAATAAACAGTCAACTAGTACAGAAGGAGGACACAAGAACTGAAAAAACAAGGAGAGGCTTAGGAACCCCTGGGACAACTTTAAATGCACCAACATCCAAATCCTAGGGGTGCCTGAAGGAGAAGAGGAAGAGCAAGACATTGTAAACTTATGTGAAAAAATAATGAAGGAAAACTTCCCAAATTTGGCAAAGGAAATAGACATACACGTCCAGGAAGCAGACAGACCCAAGCAGGACCATGCCAACACATACCATAATTAAAATGTCAATAGTTAAAGGTAAAGAGAGAATCATAAAAGCAACAAGAGAAGAGAGTTACCTACAAAGGGGTTCCTATTAGACCATCAGCTGATTTCTCAAAAGAAACTTTGAAGGCAAGAAGTATTCAAAGTGATGAAAAGCAAGGATCTACAACCAAGATTACTCTATCCAGCAAAGCTATCCTTTAGAATAGAAGGGCAGATAAAGTGCTTCCCAAACAAGGTAAAGCTAAAGGAGTTCATCATCACCAAGCAATGATTATATCAAATGTTAAAAATGGACTTATTTAGGAAAAAGAAGATAAAAACTATGAACATTAAAATGGCAACAAACTCTCAACTATCAACAACAGAATCTAAAAAACAAAAGCAAACTAAGCAAACAATTAGAAGACGAATAGAACCATAGGTGTGGGGATCATTTAAAGGGTTATCAGCTGGGAGGGTGAAAAGGGAGAACGAGGGAAATGGTGCAGGGATGAAGGAGCATAATTGGGAGGCTCAAAATAGACAAGGGGGGTGTTAAGAATAGGATAAGAAAGGATGAAGCTTAAGAACTTCACCCTTGATCCATGGACATGAATTAAGTGGGGTGGGAAGAACTAAGTGAGGTAGGATTGCTGAGGGTAGGGGGTACTTGGTGGAGGGGAGCAAAGGGAAAAGAAACTGGGGCAACTGTAACAGCATAATCAATAAAATATACCAACAATTAATAAAATAAAATGTAAGCACAAACCAAAGCACAATAAACCCAAAATCAAACACAAAATACAAAACAGGGAAATAAAAATATATCCCCAACACAGGGTAGAAAAAGATTTATATCTTTATTATGTAAAGAGCTTTAAGAAATAAACTCTTTATCAATAAGTAAAAAGACATACATTTGGATTTTACAATAAAAAAGAGCAACTCTGAGTGGAGACCAGAAGAACGTGTCATTCTCTGAAAGGGAAGCTATTGAGAATACCAGGATGTGGATCAGCTCAGACAGTGGCAAAACTGGCCCAGGGAAGACAGAGTTTGAAAATGTCCTGCTTACTGCACTGGGGAGATGGGAGTGAGGGTCTCCTAAAGCTTACTGTGCCCATCTAAAAGCAACCAATTTAGAACAATCTATCACAATGTACTGGAACCTGTCGCTGACCTGCGGTAAGCAGGAGCGCTCTGCTTCCCATACAGGCAGGGAGAGGTGTATGTCAGAGACTGTACTGCAGCATCTCCATGGTGAGAGGGCTATGGGGTCTCCCCTGTACCCGGAGCTGACTGGCCCAGTGTAAGAGGATGCTCAGTGATGCTTTGTGAAGAGTCTACGAGGTTCTCTTGACAATGAGCAAGTCCTGAGGAAGACTGGAGTCCCTGCTCCCAAGCGGCCTGCAAGAGACTTACATATGGGAAGAGACCTACTGTGTGTTTCCGTAGATGGCAGAGCTATTCATTTCTCCCACAAACATCACCTGAGACCCATTATGTGCCAGGCATGAGGTAGAAGTAGAGGAATACACTCCAAAGGAAGAGCTTATTACAAAGAGTTTCCAGTCTATTGGCAGAGATCATATGCCACTTGGGAAGGAAGCAGCTTTGGAGATGGGTTTTGAAGGGTGGGTAGGAGTTCGGTTGGCAGAGATGAAGTCAGGGACACAGCTCGGCCAGTCTATGGTGATGAACTTCAGCCTAAGCAATCGTACCTCTGCACAATCTGAGATTCGATAGGTTGCTTATACTTTTCTCTAATATATGAAAAATCAAATATGTAGGTATCCAAATAAAAGGAAAAGTTCTTGAACTTTTTGAAGGCATTTCACGTAACATCAGCAGGGGCAGGTTCCATGTTTTGGGAAATTGCGCCACCGGTGATAAAAAGCCACTGAGGGCTTCACATCTGGAATTGAGAAGATTGGAGGGGGAGAGAATGGAGGCAAGCAAACTGGTCAGGAAGTTATCTCGAGAATCCAGTGAGGGACTCAGAAGAAAGACCCACAAGCCCGGATGGAGTGTGCGGGAGAAGTGGACTGACCAAGAACAGGTTCCTAATTCCTAGTTTGCTGTACTCAAACCCTAATGAGTCAGAGCTCACGTTGAACTCTGGCCATTACCTTCTCAACATGGAAGGGTATTGTTTTCCATTTCCCTTCCCCAATTTGGGATACATTGTTATGGCTGCTTCAACAAGGTGCCAATCCGCCCGGGCAGTGGCAGGAAATATTTTCCCACAGGAAAGGCTCACATCAGATCCCCGCTGCCTTTCACAAGCGGGAATCAAACCTCCTCCTGCAAAGCAAGGAAGGCCAGACCACAGTCGCCCTCTCAACAGGTGTTAATAAGAGAGAAAAGTCTCCTAAGTCAGCAGCCTGGGGATGGAGCGTCTGCAGAGGGGCTGTGGGGGTGTGCGGGAGACTCATTCCCAGCCCTGTTGCCTGAATAGCCTAGAGTGAAAGCCCTGAGGGGTGGGCAGCTCAGGAAAGGCTACCACCTGCCTTTCCATTTGCAACCTGGAGGGCAGCCTTCCCTCCCGACACACAGGAGCAAGGTTGGAAACCACCAGGGCCATCCATCCAAGTTGGAGAGCCAAGGAAGAGTGCGTGTGCCCCTGGAGGAATGGGAGAGAGACCTATAGGAAGGTGGACCAGGAGGGGCAGGGATGGTGAGGACTAGAGGACCCCATCCCCTCCTGCACCCTCAAGCCCACCTCCTTTCGTTGAAAGCCCTGGCCTTGTTTCAGAAACCGTGCGGCCTCCCAGGCTGCTCCCAGAGCAGTTGGCTCGGAGGCCGTCTTGGCACCGCCGTGAGCCAACCGAAACATGCTTCTCTCTCGTCCACTCCCCAAGCCTTTCAGTGCCTGACCTTCCACACCAGCACGCTCCCCCGCGTCCCTGCTCAGTGCCAGGCCCTGGAGGCACAAACTGGGAATTGGCTTCCAGTCAATCACGTCTCAGAGGCCCGAAGGGCCAGTTTGCTCAGAGAATGACAGGCATGCACGCTGCTCCTCATCCCATCACACTGGAAGCTCTCAGAAGGCTCAGTGCCTGGCCCAGAGAGCACGCCATAAATAGCATTTGTTTCATTTGCTGACGGAATTCTCAGCAACACGGGGAAACAAGATCCAGGTTAGCCAACCTTATTTTCCAAGCAGGACAGTTACGATGTTTTATGTCTGAGTTTGTTCAAGCTACCGGGATAAATGCTGTATCAAGTGCAGTGGGGACCAAGAGGAGGCATTGCCTGGAGGTATCTGGGAAGCCTTCCAGAGGTGTCATCGAGGCAAGTTTTGAGGAATAACAGGCTTTTAAAGGATGGACAGGAACGCTGTAGCTAGCTGTAGAGAATGGCAGTGTGGGCAAAGGTGTGTGTGGTTGGGCCTACCCGTGGAGGACTTTGCTACGAGGAGGTGGTCAGAGATAATGTATGAAAGGTTGCCTAGGCCCATCCTGTGGAGGGCCTCAAGTACCAGCTGGGGGGACAGTCGGGGACACGTTACAAAGAAGGAAATCATAACTAAGACTCTCCTGGCAGTGATGTGGGGAGAACAAGAGAGGAGGGTGGGCTAAGGAATGAGTGCATGGCAGGACATGAGGCCTCTACGGGAACAAAGCTGGAGGACAGAGTGTGAAACACTGATGACCAATTTGGTTGTTTCATAAATTACTAAGAAACTGTAAATCGGCCCAGCCATCTTAAAGAGTAGTTTTGCAATATCTACACATATTCCTCCACCCAGCAATCTGACATCTAGGTACATACAGTTGAAAATTTCTACCCGTGTGCAGGGAATATGTGGAAGAATGTTCATTGCAGTGTGGTTGGTAATGGTAATAAAAGAAACAACCCAAGTTTCTATCAGCAGAGGATTATAGAAGCAAATTTTATTATTCATCTGATGGTATACCGTGTAGTAGTTAACATGAACAACCTACATCTATATGTGTAAATGGAACAGAGACCAAAAATATAATGCTGAGCCAAAAACCCCACATTTTAGACACTTATTTCATGTAGAATATCACTTACGGCAAGTGTTCCATATACAAAAACTACCACATAACAGTTATGGACACATAAGCATGGCCTGGATACATATCATGGTCATGTCAATGAACCATGCAACTGGGAAGGACAGCACAGGGATGTTGGTGGTATCTGCAATGTCTTATTTTGCTGGGGGAAAAAATCTCAGGCTAACAATGCAAGTGTTAACATTCGTTCATTTTCGGTAGAGGGTACATGAGCATTTTCTATATTATCCTCTGACATTTTTTAGAGTGTTTTTCTAGTGAAAAAAGAAAGAAAGGAGGGGAGAAATGAAAGCGTTGGCCATTACCACATGTAGCAAGTAGAAGCCCACAGTCCCCTACTGAAGGAGACAATAGCTACAATCAGTACAAATAACAGGAAAAATGACCCCACAGCTCCTAATAAATGCCACATCACAGAGCCTGGGCTCAGTGCCACTCTCACCCATACCCAGCTTCATTGGCTTTCACTCAGGAGAACAATAAATGAGTTGTGCACAAAAATGACCCAAGGTGAAGAACAATGATTTGGAGTTTTTGCCAGGCCCGGATGCAAAGGTACTTGGAGAGCAAAATTGACACATATGTTCCCCACATGAGAAACAGCTCATCTCTGCAGGGTGTCCAAGCGCCACAGCCAAAGTGTCAAGTCTGGCCTTTGCCAAGAACGAGGAGGGGGCCTTCCAGAGAGGAGGGAGAGGAGGAGGGCTTCTAGGGCATCAGACCAGGAGCGAAGGACAGTGAAATCAAAGGGAATGGAATCTCACCAGGACAGGAACTTAAGCTCCAGGAGGATTTATTGATGCCCGCTTTGCTTACTGCTGCCTCCCCAGTGCCGACAACAGTGTGCAGCACGTAGTAGGTGCTCACAATGTGCCGAGCGAGTGAAAGGGAGCAGTGAGTGGCAGGGTGGAAGGTAGGAGCTTTGAGTTCCCCCAGCTCTACATCATCTTGATTGCTCAGATGACCAGATTTCCATGTGCCAAAGCAGGCACTCTCAGCATTTCCAGTGAGCTTACACTGGTGCCTGGGGTAGGAACTGAGGACTGGAATGGGGGTGGCAGCCGAAGAAAGGACAATGCAGGCAGAGAGAAGTGAGGTTTCAGGAAGAGGAAAGAGCCAGGAGACTCAGACAGGAAACAGCCCTAAAAAATGAAAAGCCCAACAAGTAGACACAGGTGTGGGGAGGGTGTTTTGGGAAGCAAAGTGGACACCAGGGAGAATAAAGAAGGAGGAGGGGTCTCATCCCCACTGGGCACTGCTGGCTCTTCGTGCGCCTTTGTGCAGTTTGAGAAAGCTGCCGCCTCTTGCTGAATGCACAGACTGCAGGGTTACAAGGTCTTTGGGAGAACTAGGGAAAATGGCCCCAAGACACAGGGCTTGACTATTGGCGCTCAGGCTGGATTTCAGTCCCCACTCACTTGGGCGCCCTAACGCCGGGCACAACTTGCAGAGCTGTAGGCAGCAGTCCTGACCCCCACATCGGCACTATGAACAACCAGATTTTTCCTAGTTTCCAGTCACTGGGACACTGCCACCTGCTGAGGACACTGCCATCACCCTGTTGCTATCCCTGCTTCGCAGCCCCTGCCAGTCCACCTTGCCCTGGACCACAGAAGGACCTTCCTGGGCAGAAAGGACTATTGAGTCAACATCCAAAAATCACCCAATTCTTGGGTGACTTTTCAACAGTATTCTGCGTGCAAGGACTTGGTGTTCCATTATCAGGAACATCTCACCTGCTTCATTAGGGAGGGGCACCGGCAGGTACAAGCTTCTCTACACTCCCAACAGAGGTCATAGTCCAAGCCAGAGACTAGAAAGATGCTGTTGCACCCCCTGGTGCTGCCTAAAGGAAATGCGGATGACATCTCTCCTGTCACTCTCTGGAGGAGAAATGAAACGCCTCCTACCGCCATCCCTAGGGTGAGTTATTCAGTCAGTCAGCAAACAGTGGGGACAGAGCCTCAGCACTCTCCCCAAGCCCTGGTGGGGTTATGTTACCCCCTCTCAAGCAACGGAATACGGCCTCGTAATTCTGAGCAAGTGGTGGCCATCAGGCAGGAAGTGTCACTGCCCCACCCACCAATACTTATGTGACTTACTTTCCATGAGCTCTTTCCTCCCCAAAATGACAGGTCCTTCGCCTTTCCTCAGGGTTACCCCCTGCCCACCCCTCCTCTGCATCATATCCCATCTTATTAACTACCTCTCCTTGAACCCAAGTGTGGGGAAATCAATTTCTTTGCACCTGCACTCCCTTATTACGGGGAGAAAATAGTATCCGCTTCATGTAGTTGTGAAGGTGGAGTGAGTTAATCCACCAAAGTGCTTAGCTTTGTGCCTGCCATATCGTAGGCACTCAAGAAATGTTACCTGTTATTATCATTGTTATTACCTTAAGTGTGAAGGGCACAATTAAGGACAATTAAGTGTTAATGGCACTGAAACCGGCTGTACAACCAGATCTGGGTTGGATAGCTCAGAAACTGAGGGCTGCTTCAGGATAGAGGTCCTACGAAGAAGGCTTTTGGCCACTGCCAGGCTGGACCCCAGAACCCTTGGGGTGCATTCTTCTGCATAGCAGTTGGCCAACCTTTCCTCCTGACACTTTCAGCTTCCCATCTTGCCTCCTCTTTGCCTTGTTTAGGCTGCTCTCCTGATCTGAACTGGCTGGGCAATCAGTCCCAATGGCACTAGAAGCTGGTCTCAGGTGCTATGTCACATCAAGGTATGAGGCATGCCTTCCCCATGCCAGCCCAGCACACTGGGCCTCACCCCGGTGGGGAGAAATCTCCTATTAATTCTCACCCTAAGATGCTGGGGACTCCCTGGGACTCAATTTGGGGAGACAACCATTAAGCTAAAAAGGTTGCGGTAAGGCTCAGACTCAATATAGGCAGAGAAGATTTAGGGATCAAGAAAAAGACCCTGAAGCAGCTCCTTTGTCATCCAGTGGCCATTGTCTGCAATTCCACTATGAGATGCTTCATGCCGCAGCTACAGCCATTGTTCTTAGTGAGAACGCAAAGGCCCTAAGAATGGGAACGCAGTGCTTCGGTCTTCAACATCGGCGGCTTCAGCGGAACAGTTTACTAAGCAAAGTCTGCAAAACTGAGAAATCCAACAGGCGTCCACTCTCTCCTCCCCTTGCTCAGCCTGCCAACTGTGCAATAGAAACTCAAATGCAGGTAAAGGAAGCACACTGGTGGAAACCCCTTAGGGGAAGCATAAGAGCAACTAGGTTCCTGGACATGGTTTCAGGATGGTGGACAAAAATGCTGTTGAAGTGAGAGGTGTGTGTAATGGGGAGGGAACTAAGGGTGTGGCCATGTTTCAACTTCACCACCTTCAGCCTGAAATGACAGCTATAATGTATGCATGTCACACTGCATTTTTAATTAAACCAGGGGCCTTACTCCCAACTCCACCACTTATGAGCTGTGTGACTTTGGAGAAGCCACTTAACGTCCCTGAACCTCAATTGTCCCATCTGTTCAACCCTGATGGTAGCAATAATAATACTAAATTGGTAAAGTTGTTTTGGGGCTTACATGAGAAAAGATGCCCAGTGTCTGACCCAGGGGGACGACATTTATTTGTGACATCTAAATTTTCCTCTGGGTCAGCAATAGGGGCCTTGCCAGCAATGTGAAGATACTGAGAAGCAGAATCACAGGGCAGATGTGACTCCTGAACTCTCTCTCTGCAGTGCTTGTCCTTGAAATGTCCCTAGAGAAGAGATGGAATAATCCTCAGCCCAGGATTTGGGAACCAGAATCCAGATGGCACAGCCCATTTATCAATGCCACCAGACTATCCTAATAAGCTTTCTGTATTCGTAACCACAGGAAGAGGAGGAAATGGGCCAGATTCCTCAGCGATAATGAGCACTGCCGGCTCACTTTTATACTGGCAAAGTGCGTCCGATCACTCCGGTTAGTTCATTCCCACATCAGTCCTCAGGAGGCACAGGAGTTGTTTTTTCTTTGTTTAAAGACGTGAGAATTGGGAAGCACGAGCTTTCTGCTATTTCCAATTTCTGGTCTGTCAAATCCCGCTTCTAGGTAGGCGGAGTTGCCTTATTGCTGCTAGAATTTTTAGGGATGACTTCTTAGGGTCTAGTGCCATTTGATATTTTTCCAGGAAGATAGGCTACCTGGTGTCATCTGAGAGACTCTTGTCCTTTACCTATCAGTTGGGGCTGTGGGTCCGCCTAGCAGCAAGGAAACTCCAAACCTTAAAAGGTTAGGAATGCAGGGCCCAGGGAGTGAGGGGGAACTGTCCAATGAAAACACTTAGCAACATTCAAGGACCAATAGGGGGTGAGCTGCTCTGTTTCCAGGAGGCAGCCTTGATTTTCATTGGCCATGAATATGAAACCTGCTCCCTGAACTGGGGGGCAGGGAGGGAGGGGTCTGCAGCTCTGTTTAGGTGCTTACACCTGTGCATGAAAGGGGGCTTCAGAAAACCGAGGGCGCTCCCACTCAGGCTTTGGGCCTTAGTAAGTTCTCCATCAAATCAGAGAAACCAAAGCAGTTTCTAGCACTTTGCTTTTGCCAGGTCTGCACAAATGCAAGTTGTGTGGGCCATAGGCATGTGGTCTGTACACAATATAAGAAGGCACACCTGGTCACCCTGGCCGGTGTGGCTCAGTTGGTTGGAGCGACGTCCCATACACCAAAAGGTTGAGAATTGGATCCCTGGTCAGGGCACATACCTGGATTGTGTGTTTGATCCCTGGTGGGGACCACATGGGGGGCAACCTCTCTCCCGCCTTCTTCTCTCTCAAATCAACAAACACGTAATTTTTTCAAGGCACACATGGTCATCTTAAATGCAAATGAAGGAAAAACTATATGTCAGTCCCTGCCTGTCCCAAGCCTGTCTCAGTCAGCAAGGATGGCCAAAGGCCTGCCTGCTTAGTCTGGCCTAGCTCCGGAATGGATGTGACTCCAACCTGACAGGGTACTAGGGGTTCTGTCCTCAGGTGGTGGGAGGAGGCATCGCAAACAGTGTGTGCTGCCCTGGGCACGACATCTGAGGCTGGCAGTAGGCTGAGCCACCAAAGCAGTGGCGGGCCTCCCACTGTCCCTTCACCCCCCAGCCCTGAGGGGCTGGTTTTCTTACCAGCAATTGTGCTTGGGGCCACTCTCCACCAGCCCCACCCCACAAGGGACTTGACACCCAGTCCTGAGCCTCCGCCCACCTGCTGGGGAGCCAGTTGGCAGGTCTGGCTCCTGCCAGCCCCTCCCTTCCCTCAGTGTCGGAACTGTGTTTGTGTGTGTCAGGATCTGGGGCAGCTAGCATGGAGACAGCACATGTCTTTATATCTTTGATTGTATCCACACTTTAGTTAAAACTAACAGCCAATGTTTACATACCCAGCCTGGCCAAAAGGTGATAATGGAACCTGCCCAGGAAGTTCTTGGGAATGAGTTAACGAAGTTCACTCTGGTAATCCTTGGTGAGGCTGTAGCAACGCAGATGGCCTAGCAGATAATCCTATTTAGCTCCTTCTTGTTAATGGACTCCTGTTTATGAACTGATTTTCCTTTGAAGTGAATACCTGTGTAACTGCACTTAGCAGCTAGGATTAAAAACTCTAACCTGGTGATGTCAAGTCAAAGGCAACTTCTTTAAAAGTTTCTTCCCTTGCTGCTCCTGTTTCTCCTTCCCCCAATGAACTCATGGCTTGATTCCACAGCAGTCTCTGGGTGTGACTTCTCTGAGCAAGGGTGCCCTGACAGTGTAGGCCTGTGGGATTGTGGGCTAGGCGACTAGGTTCCCACCAAACCCTATGCACTGTTATTGCACCCCACTCTGCGCACTCCCCAGAAGGTGCCATCTATATCAAACTCGTGTTAAGATTTCCCCATACCCCTTATACATTGCACTCAGACTGCTTCTTGTGCCCTGGCTGGGCTCTTCTTTAATTTCAGCACCTACTCTGTGCTTGGACCCTGAGGCCTGCCCCTCACCCCCATTATGTGGAAGCTTCCAGAATGCTCTACAGCCAGGGCTACATCAGTTAGAAGATTTTATAGGCCATTCTCCTTATGCATTCTGTGGGGGCCCAAAGTACACCAAAGGGTGGGTGGGAAGGGCACCTTTACAAGTACATTGGTCAGTGCTCGTGCTGGGGAGGGCTTCAGCTTTTGTTAGGAAGCAGTGCCTTTCCTTCCATTTAAGTAGAGGAAGCGTTCCAAAACTCAGAGAAATCTGAATCAGTTCACTGTCCTAAATCCTGGTCTCTGGTTGTGCCAGGTGAGCCCCAAGCATGTGAGAATCCAAAATGCCACAACAAAAAGCCCACTGCATGCATCACAGGCCACCATCAGGGTTTAAAAATAAGGTGGCAGCCATCTGTGGGGCACAGAAGTGGGGGGAACACGTAGTTTGGGGAGACAGGAACAAAACCACGTAGTCTGCAAAGAGGAAGGGGGTCCACGGGGCCTGGGCTAGTGAAGAAAGCCAGCAAGCTGCTGCTGTCATCGGGCAGCTTTGACTCAGAAGCCACCGAGGGCTCTGCCTTGCAGACCCGGACTCCATTTGGACTTTTGGAACTTGGGATATACAGGAAGGACATGTGCTGTGTTGCACTGGATAATGATGAAGCCTGGACTGTTAAACAGAGGCTGATGACATCATGCCCCAGATTCTGGAGGAGAGAGCTGGCAGATTAGGAGATGAGGAACTTCTGGGCATGTTTGTGGCTGACAGCCTTTTGGGGAGCAAGGGAAGTGCTGGGTCTCGTGAGAGAACAGAACTCTGAGCTGAAGTGCTCACAGCCCTCCCCACCCCAGGCTGGAATATTGTAAATAAAGACCTGTTTTCCTCAACACTAATTGTTGGGTCTTACACCAAGGCACCAGATGAGTGAGCCCCACTTTGCTTGGTAACACCTTCACCACAATGGGGTATGTGACATAAAGGAGGGCTGAATAAGTGTGAGCAGAACAAACAAATACATGCACTCAGCTTCAAGTGAAGGACTAAACCAGATTCCTCACAGCTTTGTCGGTTCATTTTGTTCTTGAAGAACCTGCACTCCTTCTGTAAGAATGGATTTCCATTTGCCTGGAATAGGGGAAGGTCAAGGGCTTAGGAACACAGGCCCAAGGTGAGATGGAGAGCAAATCTTTGCCAAAGCAACTAACAAATGGCATAGATTAATAGCATCACTAATAACATTTGGTGTGTGATTAATACTGACACACAAAGTTTATTTAGCCTGGTTAATTTTGCAGAGACCTCAAGCAGCTTCTTCAGGGGGAAATTATGTGCATAAGTGGTTTTGTAAGGATTTTTTGTAAGGATATTTTGTAAGGATTTCATTTTGGGGTAATGAAATGGGGGTCCAGATCTTCCCCACAGCCCATGGTTTGGGGGGTAGGAGAAGGACATAATATATCTTTTAAGGTACTTTGCATATCTATGGCAAGTTGGTAACTAGGTAATAGTCACGCTACCGCCCCAGGGCAAAAGGTGTACCTGACTTTCAGGATTTAAAAGGAAGCACCCTTGAGAGAGGAGCATGTTATGCTGGAGGATCATGATGGAAGTGGGTGCCAGGATGGAGGAGGGTGTTGTAGCAGCCGTGTGGGGAGCAGGAAGCAGCTGTGCAGTTTGTAGTCAGGGTCCGGCCATGCGGCCTGGGCTAGTAGGAAAGCAGACATCTGCTGCGTTGGTCTTGCTGCTCCTGCTGACCCCGAAGCCACCAAGGACTCTGCTGTGCAGACCCAGACTCTAGGAACTCGGGACATATAGAGAGGACACTCTTAGGTTTTGTGCCTGTCCTGAACTTCACCATGATCCAGTGTAACACGGCACACGCTTTCCTGGACTATTGTAGGAAGAATGAAGACAACATGCCCCAGATCCTGCAGGAGAGAGCTGACAGATAAGGGATGGGGAACTATAGAGCTTGGTTTTGGTTTATAAACTTGGGGGGGGGGTGGCAAGGGAAGTGCTGGGTGTCGTGGGAGAATGGAACTCTGAGCTGGAGTCCCTGCCCCAAGATTGCAATATTGTAAATAAAGCTTCACAGGACCCGCTTTGCTCGGTAACAGTAGTAAATGAAGCAACAGTGAATTGGCTATGTGAAGGGGCATTAAGTCTGATGGGGTTGAGAACTACTGGAGCAGAGAAACAGCGTGTCGTGTTTGCACGGGTGCACATCCATCTCCCCTAAATCAACTGTGGGCACCCCAGAGTTGGCGCTGAACCCAACTCCCCTCTCTTCTCTGCCTCACCACTCTGCGTACCTAGTCTAGGCTGGGGCACAGCAGTTGCATGAGGGGGGAGAGTGACCACAGGACTGGGAACAGGAGCTATCTGACTTGGGCAGTGAGTGCCCTGAATATCATGCCTCCATCCGGTTCATTCATTTGCAAGTTCACATTTTCTTTTTTGCTGCACTTAAGATATATAGACTTTTTAGAATTAAAAAAAAGTTTAAATTATTTTTTCCATTACCATTCATCTACCCTATACCTCTTCCATCGCCACCTGCCCCCATTCTCCCACACCATTCTTTTTTTTTTTTTCAATAAAGCACCTAGAATGCACCAGGCACACAATAAGTCCACCCCTTCAACCCAGGCTCAAGGATCTCTGGTCACTCTGCAGAGTCTTTGTAGCTCTTCTATTGGTTCAGGGACTGTGTTTTTGGTTGGGCACTCTGCTCAGCTTTCATTTTTCAGCCTCTTTCTAAGATTCTGCTTCTTCAATTGTCCTCTCGCTCCCTCCATTACTGCAAGAAATAGGTGTGGTCCGGTTCCCAAACCCTCCAGGTCTGGAACACCTCACCCCAGTCTGTCTCTGACACCCCAGGCTGCTACTGGCCTGAAAAGTGGGTGGGGAGTGAGGATCCACTCACAAAGAAAACAGAGCCATGGAGCCCCGCTTTCAGGGAGGCAGTTGATGGGGAGCAGAATAGAGCATGGGGACACAGCAGGGCCAGGAAGTCAGCTAGTGACAGTCCTCCCCCAGGCCCTTATCCGAGGTGAACTGGAACTACCAATGTCCCGCAGAGGTAGCACAGCAGGCCCGCCACCCATCACCACACCAGCTTGGAGCCCAAAGAGCTCCAGGCTTTTGTTTCTCACTCTGCCTGACCCTGAGTTTTGAAAACATTGTAGCTGTTTTCCTGCTGAAATCACAGGAACTAGGGATTAGGGAGATTGATTTGGGGGGAGGCCAGCACACCCAGGGGCAGGGCCTGAGCGGGTGGCCTCACCCACATGCCAGCAAGGCCCTTCGTTCCCCGGCCAGGCCTCCAGACTCCCCCAGGCTCCTCCCCAAGTCAGTCTGCCCCCTTACCCGCAAGAAAGGGCTTGGGATCTGCATCAGCTGTTTCTCTCAGGCTGGCAGGCCTGGTAGCGACGCCAGAGCTGAGGGCTGAGGGGGAGAGAGAAGCCAAGCCAGTGTCCTTTAGTCCTGCACGGGCAGCTTCTGAGAGACGTTCTCACCAGCCCCTTCTCAGCCTCCTTTTGCTGTTCATCCCATCCCCACCCCTAGCCCCGTGCCGGCTGATAGTTGCGGGCCAGAATCGGATGAGTAAGAAAAGCCAGACACTAAATGTTTCCACCCAGAAAGGAAAAGAGGGAGGTGACATGACACCTCCTCTCCATGCTTTGCTTTTCCAACCTCTTGGATCTTTCCTGCGCTGTGTTCTGTTTGAAAGCTCATTTGGCCTGTCAGGGGGGTGGTACTTCTGCATAACCAGGAGCG
This sequence comes from Noctilio leporinus, assembly GCA_004026585.1. Lineage (NCBI taxonomy): Eukaryota > Metazoa > Chordata > Mammalia > Chiroptera > Noctilionidae > Noctilio > Noctilio leporinus. Next base: position 126,470 of record PVIW01001463.1, on the reverse strand, counting down.
GGGCTACGTGCACAGGGGGAGGCCGGGCACCTGGCCCTGCTGCTTCTTTCCTGCTCCTTCCGCTCTCCATGTTACCAGAGGCCACAAAGGAGTGGCCACTAGGTTTTGATAGCGTAGCTGATATATTTGAAATAGCTGTCTATGCTGAAAAGTGGCAATATTTTACATTGAAAATATCTAAATTTCTGGCATCTTGAAAAGCTGGAAGATGTGCCGGCACTGGGCCAGTCATTTCATATGACAACAAGCAGTAGAGCTTAGAAGCAGCTGTCCCCTTAGACGGGGCAAAGACTGTTGGTTCCCACAGTCCCCACACCTCCCTATGGTGCTCCAAGTGAGACAAGCCCGTAGGCAGGACATAGACAGTTAAATAGTAAGTTGCAAAATCCTGTCTTCCCTAACCCAGGACACTGATGCTTCTCTCCGACCAGCGGGTAAAGAGCTTAACTCGGGGAGATAGATAACAAAGATCCAATTAGTACCATTTGCACCAACCACACTCAAGGACAAATGAAGTCAGGGGAATAAATCTCATTTCGGTTAATGAGCAAAAAGTTGATGAATATCCTATTGAGACCCTCTCCTAAGACCTCCCCTAAACTCCCAGCCTTTAAAACCCTCAAAGGAAGGATGCAGCACCCTCAGCTTCTCAAGAGCACGCCCTGGCCTTTCCCTTTCCCTCTTCTTACCCCTACCCCACACCCCACATGCATTATTACCTTTGCCTTCCTTCCACCTCTGCAACTTGTTTCCTGAGCCCACATAGCCCAGCTGGCTGGCTCCTACTACCTCTAACTTTGGAAATAAACTTTCTCTTATAGTTAGACTTCTTGACTCTGAATTCTTTCTTTGCTGAACTCAAGAATTGGAGGTCCAACTTCTCCGGCAGCAGTGTGTTTCACCACCACCATCTCTGAGTAACAGGCATGTAGAACCACTTATCATCCCCGTGTTAGTATTTGTCCACATATGACCTGCTTCATTCACTTATGCGACCCTCCTGAGCCCTCTCAGCATTTCATTTGAGATCCCTGATTTACGTCCAGCTACTTGTTATTCGCAAAACATACCTCCAGCCCTGGCTGGTGTGGCTCAGTGGACTGAGTGCTGGCTGCGAACCCAGGGGTTGCCAGTTTGATTCCCGGTCAGGGCACATGCCTGGGTTGCGGGCCCGGTTGAGGGCATGCAAGAGACAATCACACATGGATGTTTCTCCCCCCTCTTTCTCTCCGCCTTCTCCTCTCTCTCAAAATAAATAATAAAATCTGAAAAAAGAATACTTTATTACAGAATAAGTATAAGGTGTAAACAAGGTCAAGTGACATGTTGCAGCCAGTTAAATGTTTGGGCTCTTTGTTGGTTGGTTTGGGTTAAAGAGCATGTGTGTGTGAGAGTGAGTGTGTTAAACGACGTGAAAATTGCATAGACATGACCTCTGTTTCTATCCAGCTCTGACTCCCTGGGATACCTTCTCAAAAGAAGATGAAGGCATAGGCCCTGAAAGGAGGAATCCTGTAACAGGACGATCAACAAAAACTCCAAAGGAAGAGCCAAGTTCAATTTTCCCATCAAAAGCTGCTCACAGGCACAGTGGAGTTCTGCCCCACCCCAATGCCCATCCCATAGTGCCCACAAACTTGTAGGTATAAGTGCTACACTTGCTAATGCAGTTGGTTGCATCCCCTTCATCTCTATAATGGAAACATAATTTCTTGGAAGGGTAGGTGGGATGATTAATGAGACTTGGTATCGAAAAGCACTTAACTAGTGTACAGAGCCCATGCTCAACAACTGTTAAGTCCTTTCCCTTCCTGGGGCCACAGGATTGCAGGCTAACCAAGAATGGCAGTGTTGTGCACTGAAGAGGTAGACCTGAAAGTGGCAGAGATAGGAGGAATCTTAATAGGGCCACAACGAGATAAGACCAAGGAACTGAGAACGGGAGAAGGAAGATACATACGGGGGTCCTAAGTGTGTGCAGAGTCTCCGCCTGAGTTCTGAATATACACAACTATGTACAGGGTGCAGCCAACCTGATGCTACCAGCTCCCAACTAACCAAAAAGGGCCAGCTTGTGGTTAACAAATTTTTCTGAAATTTCCCACAGACACCACATGGGGATTATCAATCGGAAGTATACCTGCCACTGAACTTGACTGAACTTGAAGTTGGAGGTTTTTAACGGTCCAAAAGGCTTTTCAAGTGGCATTGTTTGTAAACAGTGAAAAATGAGAAAAGATCTAAATGTCTAATAACTGGAGAACGGATAAATAAATTGCAGTTCAGCCATTATATGAAATAGTACATAAAGCAATAAAAAATAAATTATAACTCATGGAGCAACAGGGATAAATTTCAAAAGCATAATGTTAAAAAAAAGTTGCAGAAGAATATGCCTGCACACTACAACCCCATTTACATGAGGTCTATCCGGAAAAAGTCCAGCCATTGTTAATATAACAAGAACAGCTTGCGCCACATCTACATAACTTGGCAGCCAGAGTGGACTGGAATGTGCATGTGTGAACAATGATGACTTCACTGTACTAGTCAGTGGGGGCGGCAGGCGCCCTTGAGCGAGCCTGTGTACTGTGTGGCCGTGGCATCCAAAATGATTGAGTGAACACAGCAATGAATCGGCATCAAATTTTGGGTGAAGCTTGAACATTCTCCTACTGAAACTTTTTGGATGATTCAGAAGGCCAAAGCTATGGGCAACTGGTGATTGGCAGCTTCATTATGACAACATACCTGCTCATGCATCGCATCCTGTGCAGAGTCTTTTTGTAAAACATCAAATCACCCAGTTGACTCAGCCCCACTAACCACCCATATTTGGTGCCCTGTGACTTCTGGTTTTTCCCAAAACTAAAATCACCTTTGAAAGGGGAGAGATTTCAGACTGTCAGTGAGATTCAGGAAAATGCAACAGGGCAGCTGAGGGCAATTGGGAGAACTACGTGAGGACCCAAGGTGCCTACTTTGAAGGAGACCGAGGCATCATTGTCCTACGTATAATGTTTCCTGTATCTTGTACCTTCTTTAATAAAGGTTTCTTGCCCTGGCTGGCAGCACAGTGGGTAAGGTGCCAGCCTGTGAACCCAAAGGTCGCAGATTCGATTCCCCACATAACCAGGGCACATAACCAGGTTGCAAGCCAGGTCTCCAGTCAGATCTGTGGCTGGAGGCAGGTGAAATGCAACCATACATTGATGTCTCTCTCCCTCTCTGCCTCTCTCCCTTCCCCTCTTTCTAAAAATAAGGAAATAAAATCTTTTAAAAAAATTTAAAAATTAAAAAAATAAAGGTTTCTATTTTTCATACTTCATGGCTGGATACTTTCTGGACAGGCCCTGTATGAAGTTTAAAAACATGCAAAATAATATGCATTGTTTATGGGCACTTGCACAAGTGGTTACGTATAAATGTATGCATGAAAATTAGAAATAGCTAATTTGGGGTATTGGTTTCTTTGAGGCCAGGATGGGGTTGGGCTCATAGCTAGATCTGTAATGAACTGTTTCTTAGAAAAAATCTGAAGCAAATGTGGCAAACTGTTAAGATGTGGTATTTTTTCTCTATACTTTGCTGTATGTTTGAGTTCATAATTTTGAAAACAGTGGCAGAAAGGTGTTTCGAGCGTTCCTTGCCTTGTCCTTTTACATATGCACCTTTGCTGAGGGCCTGCTTAAACAGCCATGGGGCTGGGGAGCCTATCACAGGTCTACCACAGACCACAGATCATTGAAACCTCCACGTAATCCTGGAAAGGAAGCGCCACTTTTACCTCATTTTATAGAGGAGGCAGCTGAGGCTCAGACAGGTGAAGTGATGTGTGCAAGCATAAGACGTGTGGTTCGGTTCCAGGCTCTGGGACCCCCTTCTCATGAAGTGCATCTGAAAGTACAAGTCCTACACGGTCAAAGCAAACTGGGGTTCTTTGAGCTTTTGGGTGATTTGGATCGTGTGTGAAAAGGGATTGATCAGCATTTCTCCATCCTCAACCTAGAGGCAGAAGGCAACCTGGATTCACTATCTCCCAGACCTCCACCCAGCGATAGAAGGTGGCCTAGGCAGGACTTCTCTCCCTTGACAGCATTAGCAGAGGTTGAGTGGGGACCCTGTTAGCACCACGCTCCCCAGAGAGTTGACTGCTTGTAACCTGGTATCTATTATTGCTTACCAGGAGGAACTCGGTGAGAGGCTTGGAGAAGGACCTTTTGTCACTGCTGGGGACATCAGTAGGGATTGAGTGGGAACCTTAATGGTATCTGGCCTGAGGAGGAGCTTTCCGTCTTCACAGGCATGATGTGTCCACCCCTATCTAACAGTATCCTGGGGAAGTACATTCTACTTCTGTGGGAAGCACCAGTAGGGTGAACAAAGTAGATCAAAATAGCACTGCAAAGGCTCTGGAAAAAAATTGTAACTGGAACCACAGATCACAGAAGTAGGCCACGACCTACCTTTTAGCCTAAACAGAATGACTGCCTGCTAAAATATAAGACTTAAATAAGATACAGTTTCTTAATATAATATCAAAAATGTCCAGAATACACTGGGAAAAAAATCATTCATCATACCAAGAACCAGGAAAATCACAACATGAATAAGAATGATGAATCAGATGTTGGCATTATAGAGCAAGATTTTTTTAAAGCAGTCATCATAAAATGCTTCAACAAATACTCTTGAAATAATTTTTAAAATAGAAAATCTCAATTAAGCAAGAGAAGATATTAAAAATCCCAAAGGCAATTATAGAACTAAAAAATGCAGTAACAAAAGCTCACTGGACAGACTCAATAAAAGAAATATGACAGAGGAAAGGATCCGTGAACTTAAAGACAGAACAATAGAAATTATAAAATCTGAACAGCAGAGAGAAAACAGACTGAAGAATCATGAACAGGGTATCAGCAACCTTTGGGACAATAACAACAACAAAAAAAATCTAAGATTTTTTTGCCATCAGAATCCCCCTGAAAGAAAAGTGAAATAAAGTGATACTAGAAATAAAGAATAGAAGTATCCCAAATTTGGTGAAAGGCATAAACTTACAGGTTCAAGAAGGTGAGCAAACCCAAATAGGATACTCCCCAATTAACACCAATATAAGTGATAAATAAACTTCTGAGAACTAAAGACAAAAAACAAAACAACAACCCTGAAAGCAGGTGGAGAAAAGTAATCCATTACCCACAGTGGACAAACAAATCAACTGAGGGAAAACCATGGAGTTCATAAAAAAGTAGCACATTTTTCACATGTGCAAGGAAGAATACTAGAATCTAGAATACTATAGCCAATAAAAATATACTTCAGGAATGAAGGGAAAATCAAGACATTATCACAGGAAGGAAAACTAACAGAATTTGTCACCAGGAGAGCTACCCTGAAAGAATAGCTAAAGGAAGTGCTTTAAACATAAAGGAAATGATTTAAAAGGGAACTTTGGAACATCAGGAAGGAAGAAAGTACATGATAAGCAAAAATATGGGTAAATACAATAGAGTTTTCTTCTCTTACAGTTTCTAAATTATGTTTTATGGTTGAAGCAAAAATTGTAATACTGTCTAAAGTGGTTCTAAATGTATATAGAGGAAATAGTTAAGACAATTATAAATGAAGGGAGGCCAGAAGGATATAAACAGAGGTAAGATACCTGCACTTCTCTTGAACTGGTAAAATGGCACCACCAGCCACTGTGATTGTGTGTGTGTATGCATGTGTATGCACATATATACACCTAGAGCAAAGCTATACAAAGAGATACACTCAAAGACACCAGGTACATCCAAATGTAATTCTAAAATGTGTTCAGGTAACCCACATGAAAACAGGAAAAGAAAAGCAGAAAACAAAAGGTAGAATAGCAGACTTAAGCCCTAACATAGCAATAATTACATTAAATGTAAATGGTCTATGTACCAAAACTGAAAGAGATATTAGCAGAATGGACTTTAAAAATCATGACCTAAATATATGTTGTTCACAAGTAACTTGCTCAAACTTAACAATAAGGTAAGTTGAAAGTAAGAAGATGAAAAAAGATATGTCATGCAAACATTCATTTTAAAAAGCAGGCAAGACTATATTGACATAGATAAAGTAGACTTCAGAGCAAAGAAAATTACTAGGGATAAAAAGAGACATTACATAATAATGAAAGGACCAAACCACCAGGAAGATACAGCAATCCCAAATGAGGATGCATTAAACAACAGAGCTGCAAAATACACGAAGTAAAAACTAATAGAGGTGAAATAGATGAATTCACCATTATAGTTGGGTACTTAAATACTCCACTTCCAATAACTGATAGACTTTTTAGGCAGAAAAGCAGAAGAAATCAGCAAAACAATCAAACCATATGATCTAACTAACCTGTACAGAACACTCCTACCAACTACCAGCAGAATACACGTTTTTCAAGGACAGATCATAGATCATTCACTAAGGTAAATTTTATTCTAGACTATAAACAAACTTCAATAAGTTAAAAACATTTGAAATCATATTGAGTGTATTCTCTGACCATAATGTAATCAAACTACAAATAAATAGAAAAAGACAACAGCAAAATCTCCAAACACTTGGAAATCAAACAATGCACTTCTAAACAATCCACAGCCACAGAGGAAGTCTCAAAGGAAATTTAAAAATACACAATCCACAGATTCAACACAATCCCTATCAAAACACCAGTGGCTTTTTTTCACAGAACTTCAACAAATAATCCAAAAAATTACATAAAACTACAAAAGACTTTGAATAGTCGCAGCAATTTTGAGAAAGAACAAAGTTAGAGACATCATGCTAGCTGATGTCAAACTATACTACAAGGCTACAGCAATCAAACAGCACGGTACTGGCATGAAAACATATACATCTCTCAATGGAACAGAATAGAAACCCCAGAAATAAACCCATGCTTAAATGGTCAATTAATCTATGATAATGGAGGCAAGAAAAAACTATGAAGTAAAGACGGTCTATTCAATCAATGACATTGTGAAAACTGAACAGATACATGCAAAAATAAAACTAGACCACCTTCTTACATCACACACAAGAATGAACTCAAAATGGATCTAAGATTTAAGTATGATTTGAAACCATAAAACACCTAGAGAAAACAAAGGCAGTAAACTCTGACATTTCTTGTAGCAATATTTTTTTCTAAAATATCTCTTCAAGCAAGGGAAACAGAAAAAATAAACAAATGAGACTATATCAAACTAAAAGAATTTTGCACAGCAAAGGAAACCATCAAGAAACAAAAAAGACAATCTACTGAGTAGAAGATATTCACCAATAATACATCCAATATGGTATTAATATACACAATTCATAAAGAGCTCATACAACCCAACACCAAAAAAACCAAACAATCCAATTAAAAAATGGGCAGAGGACCTGAATAGAAACTTCTCTAAAGAGGGCATACAGATGGCCAATATATGTATGAAAAGATGTTCAACATCATTAGCCATTAGGGAAACATAAGTTAGGATCACAGTGTGATACCATCTCTTATCGAAGGGCTTAAATTTTAAAAACTAGTGACCACACCAAAGGCAGGCGAGATTGCCAAGAAACTGGATCCCTCATACACTGCTGGTAGGAATATGACATGGACCAGCCACTCTGGAAAATGGCTTGATAATTTCTTTTTAAAAATTAACCCCCTGGCTGGTGTGGCTTGGTGGATTGCCATCAGCCTGCGAAACCAAAGGTCGCTGGTTCGATTCCCAGTCAGGGCACATAACCAGGTTGCAATCCAGGTCTCCAGCCAGATCCCCAGCTGGAGGCAGGTGAAAGGCAACCATACATGGATGTTTCTCTCCCTTTCTTCCTCCCTCCCTACCCTTCTCTCTTTAAAAGACAATGAATAAAATCTTTTTTAAAATTAAGCATGTGATTACCATAGAGCTCAGCAACTGCACTTTTGGGCATTTATCCCAGAGAAATGAAAACTTATGTTCACAGACTGTCCTGTTACAGGAATGTTCATAGCAGATATATTCATAATAGCCTCAAACTGGAAACAACCCAGCTGTCCTTCAACAAGTGAAAGGTTAAACAAACTGATACATCCATATCACGGAATGCTACTGGGCAATAAAAAGGAACAAACTACTGATAGACATAACCTGCACAGATATCAAGAAAATTATGCCAAATGGGGAAAAATAGAATCTTAAAAGGTTGCATACAATATTAATTTCTTTATATAACATTCTTTTTTTAAGATTTTATTTTTTTTATTATTTTTAGAGAAAGGGGAAAGGAGGGAAGCAGAGAGGGAGAAACATATCAATGAATGGCTGCCTTTCACCTGCCTCCAGCTATAGACCTAGCTAGAGACCTGGCTTACAACCTGGTTATGTGCCCTGGCTAGGAATCGAACCAGCAACCCTTGGGTTCACAGGCCGGCACCTTATCCACTGAGCCACCAGCCAGGGCATATATAACATCCTTGAAATAACAAAACCATCTAGATGGAGAATACGATCTTGGTGGCCAGGAGTTAATAATGGGGGAGTGGGTCATGGGTTGGGGTGAACACCAGGCGGTAGCACCAGAGAGGTATAATGGTAGTTTAACAATTCTGCATCTCGATTTTGGGGATGGTTACAGAAATCTACACATGATAAAATGGCAGGCACATACACAGTGCACAAGCTCCACCGATTGCACCAATATCAACTTCCTGATTTTGCTATTGTATTATAGCCACCTGAGGTGTCAACATCGGGAAAAACTCGCTGACAGGGCAGAGCATCCCCTTGCACATTGTTCTCCAACTTCCTGTGAATCTATCATTATTTTATTTTATTTTTAAAAGACTTTATTTATTTATTTATTTCTGAAAGAGAAGAAGGGAGGAAACCCCCACACATCCCCAACTGGAGACCCAGCCCGCAAGCCAGGCATGTGTCCCCACCGGGGATCAAACTGGTGACTCTCTTGCCTGCAGGCTGGTGCTCAATCCACTGGGCCACACCAGCCAGGGTTAATTATTGTATTTTAAAATGAAAGTTTACAAAGTGAGGTTGGTAGATTTACTTCATGTACTGATTTCCTGAGATGTCAGAGCTGAGAGTCTCTTGAATCTTCCTGAGATTCAAGAGAGGATGTAAGTCAGTATATTGGAGAGCAGAGAAGGGAGGAAATCACCTGGGTGCCTGCTCGGGGCCAGACAATTCACACATGTGATCTTATTTAGCTCTCAAGAAAACTCTGATAAGGTTGGCAATTTATTCTCATTTCATAGATGAGGGGAATGAGTCTTAGAGAGGCTCATAGTTTGTCTAAGTTAGTGGTTAATAATCTGTAATTGAAGCTAATAATTAGGAAATTGCTTAGGTGTGCTAAATGTTATACATAAATTTCAATCTCATTTAATATTCAAAATAATAATGTAGGGCAGGTACTACTATTACCCTCATTTTAAAGGTGAGGCACCTGAGGTTCAGAGAGGTTAAGTGACTTGCCCAAGGTCACACAGCATGGAAGAGAGACATCAAAATCCAAGACAAGTGTATATGAGTCTGCTGCTCTTTTCCTCAACCCCAAGGCATTTCCCAAAGTAAAGTGGGGTAAGAAATGCATTTCAGATTCCAAGGCAGATATGGACCCTCTTCAGGGCCTCCAATAACTTCCATGTAGTCTCCTATGCCAGCCCCTAGAACCCTTTATTGCATATATGATCTGCCTGGAAAAAGCCCAGCCATTGTTAACATAATGAGCATAGTTCACGTGACATTGATATAACCTGGTAGCCAAAGAGAGTGGACTGGAATGCGCATGAGTGAATAATGATGATTTCACTGTACTAGTCAGTGGGGGTGGTAGATACTTCCGAGTGAGCCTGTGTACTGTGTGACTATGGAATTCAAAATGACTGAGTGAATATAGCAATGAATCTGCATCAAATTTTGCATGAGGCTGGGCTGGTTCTCTGTGGTCCCACATCACAACCATGGTGTGCTGGAGCCATTTTGCCCTGGCCTCACCAGAGTCAATTGTTAAAATTTCAGAATTTTGCAAGCCAGTTGTTAAACTGTTCAGAGCTTGAAATCAGCCATGACAGGAGGAATATTTACACCACAAAAACTGGCAAACACTATAAAGCAGGGCGCGCGCACACACACACACTAGAACTGGTTGTTAAACATTTACCAGCACATCACTAACCACAAACATTCAGCTGCAGCGCTTTGGTGCATGTAAATAAAGAATTCTAAGTGAGCCTTCTGGAGTACTGGAAAGGTTCTGTACGTTGAGCTGAATGGTGTTTATACGCAGATGACCACGAGGTCTGTCCCGAACGTATCAGCCAAGGAAACTTTTTATTATATTGACGTTGGCTCTGTACTTTCGGGACAGACCTCACAGACCTCGTACCTATGTAAAAATCCATTAGGCTGCACATGTATAACTAGTGCACTTTATGCAGTGTAATGTACTGTTTTCCTCAATGCAAAGAGCTGGGGAGTGACCCTGAATGTCCTCTGCAGGGACGCCACTTATCAAGATGCACCCCAGCTATATTGATCTGCGCCACCCATCACGCAGCCCAGTTCAGGGCATTGTCAATTGCACAGGACAGGGCAAAGGTGGTCCAGACAGCTGCTGGCATCAGGAATCCGAGTCCCTTTGTGTCTTTTCTTCTTCTTGGCTGCTGTCACCTCTCACCTACATTTTTCCTGGCTCTGTGGCTAAGGATGGTATTGTTTGCTGAAGGGCAGCATGACTCACTACTCGGCGGATTATTTTTCTAATTAAGTGGGAAGATGGATGGATATTTTCCCATACTTGGGCAGAAGCCTCATTCACTTGGATCTTTTTACTGGAATTACTCAGCTTCACATTTAAGGGGCCATTTCCTCCACTTTAAAAAAAAATAGCACACAAACCCTGCCCCCTCACCCCACCCCCACAATCAGCCATGTAGAGAAAATGGAGAGAAAACTAAGCGCGTCTCAAAAATATACCTCAGAAGGAGAAGAAACAACCTTTCGCTGAGCTTCTTGCATGAAGTCGCTCTAGGTGGGAAGGCTCAGCTTCCTATTTCATCTCTGGGATGTAGGCTGACATTTACCCTTCCCGACACAAGCCCCTCTTCTTCATACCCTCCTTCCCAGCCACCCAGATGAACAGCTTGCTTGGGGCAACTGCTCTGTTCTGCAAAGGAATAATGCGGGCAGACGGCCTGATCTCAGGCTGGGCCTGTGAGAGGACAGAGGGCCTCCCTGCTAGAAGAGGAGGTCCAGCTCGGTGATAGCCCTTCCTGTGGAGGCAGAGGCAGCCACTATGGGGTTTGAAGGATGGACAAAGATAAGTCTGCAGAGTGTTACCACTGCAGCACCAGGAAATCACACAGTCTATTCCCCATCTCCCTTCCAAGCTCAGAAAAATCCCCTCAGGTAAGCCCAGAAAAAGCCCAAATGTCCGGAGTGCAATGTAGACAGATGTGGCTATGAGGCTTTGTTTTTAAGTAGGTTGGTGGCAGCTTCTGGCTGTCCCACTCAGCCCCTCCTCACCTGGAGTCATAAAGCTCACCATCCATTCAGCCCTTTCGTCCTTTCTCCTTTCTTCCCCCAGCAGGGCAAGCAGGCCCTGGCGTTGGCCTCACTGCTCTTTCACTGTATTCATTGGGCCCTTGGATCCCAAGCCTACTTGGATAGGGTTATACTTTCCTGCCTGGCTTTTGCCGGGCTTTTTCTCTTAAAGCCTACTTCCTATAACACACACACACACACACACACCCTGGAACCTGTGCCCTGCCTAAGCCTTTTACACGCAAAAGACCACCCAAGAACCAATATTCCCAATCCCACTCCTTCCTTAACAGCCTAAGTGGCTGAGATCCCAGCATGCCTCCTGCCCAGATTATGACAACTTGCTTAAGTCACAAACAGCAAAGTTCTCACATGCCCTTGGCAGATCCAACCAACGTTTGGCCCACATATGAAGTTAAAAGCTTGATCAGGAGCCCAGTTCTACCCTTAATGTCCAAAGAAGGCTTGGACTGCCCCATCTGTCTAAGGGAGGTTAGGCCGAATTTCTGTGTTCCTGTTGGTTCCTGACCTTCAAAGTCCTTCCCAGCAGTTGAGGTCACATTTGGGACCCAGGCCCAAGTCTCTTTCAAAATGGGACTGACTGTTGTCAGGTGAGACGTACCCAGGCTAGTGCCAACAACGTCAGCACTTATCTCGCCCTCATCAGGTCACCTGAGAGCAGTAGGAGCTGGTGCCTCTTCCCCTCTTAAACAGGTCAGGATGTGGGTGAGGAAAGGGCGGAGTAGAAGCCTGGAGAAGGAGGTCAGGTGGAAGGATCAGCTGCCATATTAGGGTGCAGGCTTCCCCCTACCAACAGTGGGTGCCAATAGGCATTTAACAGATGTTTGTTGAAGAACTACATAAATAAATGCATGGGGGAATCCTAAAATGTACAGGGAAAAGATTCCTGAGCTCACAGCAAGCTCTATCAACAGCCCAATGCGCTCTCCGCCTCTTTCTTCATGCCTCCCCCTTTCAGCCAGGCATTAAGTCCTTTCCCCTGGAGTGTAAACTGAAGTCCCTAAAAACGAACAGCTTTACGTTTGCTCATCCACAGAGTTGAAAAGCACAAAAGGACCTCAAGTGGCCCCTGGCCCACACTGCACATGCAACTTGAGCAGCCTGAATCCCAGTCACCTCATCTTGGAGGTGACATGCTCCCAAAGTGCCATGGACAGACAGGCATGTGGCTGGAACTGAACACATTTCCATCTGACTTTCTCAAGGGGTTGCTAGCACCCCTCTGCTGTCAATTTTTTCAGTAGTAGAAGCAAACTCAACACTTCCCAACTCCCACCCATGAAGGGTTCAGTAGGCAACTCATGAGAGGGGTTGCTGGCTGAATGGACCAGGCAGGCCTCTCTCTGAGCCTACGTTTGCCTGAACACAAAGCCCTTGGTGGGTCACTGAGAGGAACGTGGCCAAAGCCCACCCACCTTCCTCCTGACTCAGTTACTAATGTTCTCAGACGTCCTGGGGGTCCCCCTCCCACCTCCCACTAGGTCCATGTTGGACATTCCACAGACCTCACTGACAGCGCGAAGGTTAAAGCGTCCAGACCACGTACCTACTCATTCCAGCAACTTGCCCAGCAGTCCTCCAGATCGTGTGCTCGGGGGGCTGGAGGAGGGACAAGGTGAGAGGACGAGGCTGCTGGGGAAGCCCTGGGCTCCGAAACCTCCTGGCCAAGTGAACTGACTTTCCAGACTACGGCTGGCCGGAGGAGGGACGAGCAAAAGAGAGAAAGGAAAGGAGGCAGGACCAAAGCTAACCCCTTCTTTTTTCTTCCTAAACTCAATCCAGATTTGCCTTCTGAGGGCTGCTTGAAACTGATCCCTGTGGCTCTGACTCGTCCTTTCTTAAAGACATAGTCTCCACTTTTTGGGGGGGGGGGCAAGAAAAAAATCTCACCTGGCTAAAATATGTCCCAGAACAAAAGATGGGGGGAGGGGGGTCAACACAAGCACAAACCTTTAATTTAATTTTATTGTTGTTGCATTATATCCATCCCCTTTTTCCTCCCCTCTGTCCCCTTCCCCACCCACCCATTCCCCACCAAAGTCAATCCCACTTGTTGTCCATGTCCATGGTTCTTCCATGCTAGTTCCTTGACTAAACTGCTCCCCTTCTTTGCCTCCCCCCCTCCCCCCTCCCCTCTGTCCACTGAAGGTCTATTCATTGTATTCATGTATCTGGTTCTGTTCTGACAAGCACAAAACTTTAAACACACCCCCCCTCCAGTCTTGATCCAGACCCAGAGCTGGAGGTTTGAGATCAGAGCAGCCAACTGTAGTTGGTGACTAGACAGATCTTCTGGGTGACTAGACAGATCCTGCTAGAGCCACAGGGCCACAGTGGGGAAATTGGTCCATTCCCCAGCACTGGCAGACTGGCAGGCAAAGCTGAAGTGCGCCGTGAGGAAGTCTCTTCCCTCCTCGTGGTCATGGCTTTCCTTTCCTGCTACAATAAAAGATAATAACAGCAGCCCCCAGCCCCCAGATTGCTGCACTGTCCTGCTACAGCCAAAGGCAGCAGCCTCTCGAAACCAGCCTCTGACCCCCAGTGCACTGTTCTGCCACCAAATATGTACATGGCATGAAGCTGGGTGGCTCTGCTGGGTTGGGCAGGAAAGAGTCCAGGTGTGAGCTTGTGAGCAGGTAGATTGGGAGCCGTTCTGTGTCTGTACCGGGGAGGAGGAATACCCTCTCTCCCGTGCTCCTTACAGGGTGTTAATGGACCAGTCAGGATCTACCCTTCGAGGAAGGGTGCAGAAAGAGGCTGTGAGCACATCTTCGCCTTTTCCTCACTCCCATATCTCCCATTTTCTCCTGCAGGAAAACCAGCGAGGCCACCGGCCAGCAGGGCCTGGGGCCAGGCTCTGGCCCTGGTGGCTTCTTGGTGGCTCTTTCTGACTATAGGCTCCAGTTCCTCTCCTCCCGAAAGCTGCCTGCCTTCTCACCACACCTGGGCTTCTGTTCCTTTTCATCCCGTCTGCAGAGCAGGACATAGTCTCCAAGTTTCCTCCTTCTTCCTTGTCCCCGAAGAGCTGCACACAGCCCTGTCACCTTTCGAGGCCATGGTTCTCAGTGGTCTCCATGTTAGAATTCTGGCCCTGGGCACCGCCACTGTAAAAGTTCCCCATGGACTCCAGTGAGCAGTCAGAGGTGTGAAATGCACATGTAGGGGTTCCCACAGCTTCCCACATCAGGGAATCAGAGCGAGGGTGACAACAGCTTGGGGAAGGACGAAGAGTCAGCGTCTCCCAGTGTCCTTCCAGAAGCCTCAGGCTCCCTCCATACATCACTCTTTTGGGAGAAAATAATGACAACGGCTCACACCTTAGTGCCAGGCAGTGTCAAGGGCCTTGTGTGTGTTACTTCGCTGAATGCTTGCAACCACCCTAGGAGCTCTCATCATTACCCTTATTTATTTTTGTATTTTTGAAAGATTTTATTCATTTATTTTTATAGAGAGGGGGAGGGGAATAGAGAGGGAGAGAAACAACAAGGTGTGTTACATCGATTGGTTGCCTCTCGCACACCCCCTACCGGAAACCTGGCCTGCTACTCAGGTTTGTGCCCTGGCTGGGAATCAACTGGCGACCTTTCGATTTGCAGGCTGGCACTCAATCCACTGAGCCACCCTACCCAGGGCTCATTATCCTTATTTTACAGCCGAGGACACTGAGCCATTAATAGATCCAAGAGTGCACAAGGACAGAGCTGAGATTTGAACTCAGGCCCACAGCAGCCAGTCATGACGCCACGACCTGGCACTGCGCTCAGGTGCTCCTCTCCTCCCTGGAAGGGCCCTTGCTCCATGGCCCAGGTATGAGCGTGCACTGAGACTAAGAAGCCATCTGTATTTGAGGGGACTGATCCGAGGGCTGGCACTCATCATCTAGGGAAGACAGGCAGCTGCAGTGACAAACCTGGATGCATATCCCAGCTTGGCTACTTATTTGATGGTGACTGTAGACAAGGCTCCCCTCCTCACTAGCCCTGACTTCCTCATGGCTCAAGCGAGGTAAGCACAGCACATTCCCAACACCGGGCAAAGCTCCTGCCCCAGAGCTGTGCACGGTGTCTGCCCACCCTAGGGCATGCTTCCTAGGCCTGCCGGGGACTCCTGTGGCAGCCTGGTGCTGCCTGTGGACCCTTTCTCAGGAGAAAAAAAATGCTTTTAAATGCATTAAATAAATTACCTAAGATTACAAAGGAAACTGATTACTGGATACGGAAATGCAATTTACAATCTAGTCATATGTGCTTCTTGATGAACACATTCAATATAATAAGATCTCGAAGTGAGTCTAATGACTACCATAATTTTGAGGTAGCGATGAGCATAAATGGCTTTTTTGAGATACTGGCAACAACGGTAATGTGATATGAAAAGAGCTGTAATTCTAGCGGTGACAATCACAGATGCCACTAATAGCACTGTGGTTCATTGCTCACGAGACAGGTCTGCCTGCTTCTCCGCTCATTAGCTGTGTGAGCCGGGTTGGCCTATTTAATGTGCTGCGCCTATCTCCTCATCTATAAAATGGGGCTTGCTCTGAGGATGCGATGACTTAATGAACTCATGTCAAGTGCTTAGATCCCGACCGAGGCCATAGCAGATGTGCCTTAAGTATTAGCTCTTGTTTGTTATCTACAAATGGGCTTCTATAGATCAGGGCCCAGAGTTCATTTATTCAACCCCCAGGGCAAAGCCCTGTGTCCAACTTCCCCTCCTGTGCAAATATGACTCAACAACGTGCATGATGCCATGCCATTTGTATGCTAAATGCCTCCTTTAAAACACGGCCAAGGCCAGGTTTTGTGAGGCCAAAACACAAGCTCCCTTTCAGGTGCTGCCTACCTTTGGGCAGGCTGGCTTCACCTCTAAAGGGTCCCGAAGGCCTCTCCCTATAGCCCCGCTCATGGCCCCATCTACTGCCCCCCTCTGGCTGCCCTAGGCACTGCACATCTTAAAGGGTCTGCCATGGCTTCAGGCTTCCCATTTAAGAATCTGGAATTCGCCTACAAACTTCTAAGGAGCCAAAGGGCAATTTGAACACCCGAAGCACTCCTTAACTTATTGCAATTGTCATGGGTCAGGGAGTGGCTTTGGGAGGATCAAAGCCGTCGCTTCACTGTGCAGGTGTGACAACTGAGGCCGAGAAAGAGGGAAGGACTTGTCTAAGGCCACATGGCAATTTGCTGACAGGAGCCTGGAACCCAGGATTGTCCTCAGTCCTCCTGGGTCACAGCTAAATCTCCATCTTCTTTCACCTCTCTTTCTTCTTCCTCACTATCTGGTCAGTTGACGATTCCTGTCAGTTCCATTCCCTCCTAAGTATGTCACCCATCCATCATCAGCTCCTCTCCAGGCCGCACAGCTGCCCTGGAGCCAGGCCCTCTCTCTGTGCACCACTCACCCTCCTCCCCGACTCTAGTCTGTGCTACTGCTCAGGCCTCCTACTCCAGGCTTGTGTTCGTCGCACGCCAAGAACATCAAGAGCTCAGAGGAAGCTTAGGGTTCACAACTCCAAGCCCCTCACACACCACTCTGCACCACATCCCCCCATGTCAGAGAAGAAGAAATGGAGGCTGCTCCAGGGGCACAGAGCCAACCAAAGTCCAATAAAGAGCAAGAGGCCCTGAAACCCAGGTCAAAGGGTCACGGGATCTGAGTTCTAGAAAGAAGTTCGGTTCAGCGCTATTCACATTACATCACCCGCTTCTCAGAATTACACCACCAAATCCTATTGTTTTGGGTAACAACTGGAAATACTGTTTTTGTCGAAACCATAATTGCTATTTCCCCTTCTATGCGCTCATTTTGAGAAAAAAAAAACAACAGACAATACTCCATCTCCTTCTCACACTGTTCCCCAAGGCTCCAGTGTTCACCAGCCAGAATTTCCTCCTTATCTTTTCTAGGCCTGGGCAGGCCCTGCCTGGTTACCAACCATTTTCACAAATATTTCCACTGGCCTGGGCTCACATCAGTTTGCCAACTTCATGTTATTGAACTCCTCCGTTGCCTGGAATCCCTGAATTCCTTTTTTGCCTGGAATCTCTTAGAATGTAGTAGACCCACATCTTTCTCTCCTCTGCTGTCCCAGTACCTGGTATCAGACCTGGCAAAGAAGGGACATTCAGTCTTTGAGAGACGAATAAGTGAACGAGTGAAGGTGCTGGCGTTGCAAAGGATAAAGAGAGGAAAAATGGCCCTGGCTGGTGTGGCTCAGTGGATAGGCGCCAGCCTGTGAACCCAAGTGTTGCTGGTTGGATTTCTAGTCAGGGTACATACCCATCCAGGTTGCAAGCCAGGTCCTCAACTGGAGGCAGGTGAAAGGCAGCCTTCCACTGATGTTTCTCTCCCTTTCTTCCTCCCGTCCTTCCCCTCTCTCTAAAAATGAATAAAATCTTTAAAAATTAGAAGAGAGGAAAAAGACTCAGAGAGTCCTTCCCTCCAGTAGTTTGAAGTATATTTATGAAGACAAGCTATACAAAGCCATAGAAATACATGAACAGGGAACCAGCCTGCCATTGTTTGACTCTCCTGGCAGGCCAAGCAGGGGTCTGGGGCACTGTAACCAGGCTGGAATGCCAATGCAGGTGGGTGCAAGGGAGCAGTAGGTCAGGTGATGGAGGCTGCATCTCAGATCCAAGGGGGCACGAGCTAAGCCAGCAATCGGGAGAACCAGATACCATTTCCAGGACCTGGACACACCAAAGTACTAAAACAGGTTCAGAGTGGAGAAGAAAGATTTTGGAAATATTTCTTCATGGCCTGGCTTATAGCTGCAGAGGCTCCTTAGTAGACTGGAGGGGAGAGGGACCAGAGACATGAAGGCATTGGGAATGGCTAAGGAAACAATTCTATCTAGTAACTGAGAAGCTGATGATACCGCCTCTGAAATGGGAAAGCCATTGGAGGGGTGGGGGTGTAGTTATAAGTCTTTTCACTCCTTGATTTCCTATATTCACTCATCAAACATTAACTCAACTCCCAAGACATAGCCCTCGACTTTGCATTTGTGCATGTCCATGTGTGTGTCTACACATTCTAACCTCTGGGAAGACCCAAGACCTCTCCTGCCCTATCACCTTCAATCAGGGAAGAGAAAGGGCAAAAGAGGCTTTACATCTTCACTATTCAAAGTGTGGGCCATGACCAGCTACATCACTAGTACTCAGGAGCTTGAGAGAAAATGAAGAATCTCAGGGTTCCATCCCAGACCTTCTGAAATAGAATCTGCACTTTGCTCCTTAAATCGTTATTTAGAGGTGCATGACACTGGCCTATGGATCACATAGTGAACAGCAAAGAAGACACAAAAAGAGGTCACTGTGCTGCCGATGGAGTTCTTACCAGGAGGGACCAGGGAAACTGAGTAAGTCAGGGTCATGGATTTATTTGTGCAGTCCCCTTCAGGCAGGTAGGGAAACCAGTTTCCAAGCAGTCTCTCCCCATGCCCCACAGAAAGCTGTTCAGCACTCTTAGGCATAAGACCTGAGTTCTGGGAATCCCAGTATGATAGCAAACCTCATCGAATCTACTGCCTCCTCAGTGACTGCTGATGATGTGGCCACCTGTGTCCTTCAAAGATGTCTTGGTCTGCTGACCAGGCCTGTGTCCTTCAAGATATCATAGCCTGCCCTTGAGAACCTGGTAACTCCCCTCCCGTGGTGAGCCTCTCTGTTCTCAGCACCAACTCCCCCAAAGCTGTCCATGGAGAGTCTCTTCAAACTACCTGCTATCTCTTTAAGCCCCCTGTCTTTCTTTTGTTCACTGCTGACACCTTCCTATCCTCCTGGTCTCAGCCCATTTGTGCAGCTAGCCAAATAAATCTTTTAAAACCATGGTCTGTTCCCTTGTGGTTTCTGCTCTCCCTCTTACCGGACCTAACAAGCACCATGTCTGATATGGACCAAGGAAGTCCCCTATGTAACATAGCCTAACTCTGGCCCAACAGGCAGAGGCCAGAGGCCACATAGTGGTTTGGGTACAGAACCCTACCTTAAAATTAAAAGTCCTCTGAGCAGTACGGTCCTCAAGGACTTAGCATGATGATCTATAACTGGCCAAATAACCAGAGTTTTGGGGTCCCAGTCTTTATCTCCTCCTATCAGAGACACAACTAAAGGAGGGTAAGTGAGAGCTGCCCCCAGCTCATGCTTTCGTTGGGAACGTGACTCATACATATGACAGCCATTAGTGACCATGTGGTTATATAAGCATGAGCTAATGTGGGTATATTTTAAATATTTTATTTATTTATTTTTAAAGAGAGGTAAAGGGAGGAAGAGAGCAAGGAAGAGAAACATCCATGTATGGTTGCCTCTCTCATGCCCCTTACTAGGGACCTGGCCCACAACCCAGGCATGTGCCCTGACTGGGAATCAAATCGGGGACCCTGATTTGCAGGCCAGCACTCAATCCACAGAGCCACACCAGTCAGGGCATCATGTGTATGTATTTTTATAAAGACATAACCAGTCTTTAAGGAACTACATCAGGAGGTGAAAAGTATGGGTGATTTTTTTTCTTCTTTGTATTTTTCCATTTTGCTCACAATTAACCTTAGTTAAAAAATTTGTAATTAACAGCCCTGGCTGGTGTGGCTCAGTGGATTGAGGGTGGGCCTACGAGCCAAAGGTTCACTGGTTCAATTCCCAGTCAGGGCACATAACCTGGTTGTGGGCCAGGTCCCCACATGGGGGTGTGAAAGAGGTAACCAACTAGTCAATATTTTTCTCCCTCTATTTCTCCTCCTCTCTCTGAAAATAAATAAAATAAAATCTTTAAAAACATTTTAAGTTGTAATTAACAAAGGCTCTATTTCAAAAGCCAAATTAATACAAAGAAAAATCACAGCAATATACATGTAAGTGCTGATGTCTGTGGTATCTAACTTATTATGTGGGGATTTGAGGGGGATTTTCAAGGTGAAAGACAGCAAGGGGATGGACAAGAGGTGCCTAAGGTCATCAGGCCTTTGTCATTATGAAGACAGACTGAGTCCAAAGTCAAAACCTGAGTCCAACACTGGTTAAGCCCTAAACTGCATAACTGAATTCATTGCTAGAATCAAGGAATCTTACAAGTAGAAGAATTGAAGAGATTACAGGGACAACCTTGTCCTTTTCTTCTTACAGGAGGGAATCGAGGCACAGCGGAGGTGACAACACTAGGCTCCGTATCTTGGCACAGGCTCTTCTCTCTGCCTGCATCGCCCTCCCATATGCGCCTACCTAACACCCACTGTTCCTCAAGTCTTGCTTCAAACATCACTGTGCTTGGGGGTTAGGCCCCTCTGTGCTCATGCAACCCTCAATGCACTCCTCTATCATTCATTCAACAACTCACTGAGCAACTATTGAGTGTCGGGCACTGTTCAGGTACCTAGGATGCATCAGCAGCCAAAATCCCCTCTCTAGGATGGAGGGATTAAATCATAGCATTTATTCCTTCCATACATATTTGTGGATCACCTATGTGTGGGGCCCTGTGTGAGGCATAAGCTGTTTTAAGGTCGAGGTATTTATCCACGGTTTTGGGCTCCTCCTTTTCCTCCACAGTCAGTGCTTTGTGGACACAGGGAAATGTCTTCTTAATGAGTGACTAATGAAACGGCCAAAGTTGCACAGCAACCTCGAGATGGAGCCTGCACTGAAACCCTGGCCCCCTAATAGCTAGAGCATTTACTCCTGCCCTCCACTGCAGTCAGCCCGAAAATCTTTGTTACCTCCATCAACTTGGGTGGGGTCAGAGGGGAGAAGATCAAGGTCCCCTAGGCAGGTCTATTTTGGAAAGAGGAGACCCACCGGTTCAGGGAGCCTCTCTGGAGTGAGTGGGGAAGCCACCAGCTTCCCATCTTCCTGCTCAAAAGCTTGGGGTGAGCAAGAAGAGGCATTCTCCAGTAGCGCCCTGTCCGCCCATCACTCTGGGTAGGAAGCGATTATTTTGAGCTACATATAATTTCTGTGTTAAAAATAAGCATTTTTGTGGCACTGGCCTGCAAACCCAAGGGTTGCTGGTTCGATTCCCAGTCAGGGCACATAACCAGGTGACAAGCCAGGTCTCCAGCCAGGTCTGTAGCTGGAGGTAGGTGAAAGGCAACCACACATGGATGTTTCTCTCCCTCTCTGCCTCTCTCCCATCCCCTCTCTCTAAAAATAATGAATAAAATCTTTTCAGTATGTATTTAAAAAATAAAAAATAAGCGTTTTGTTAAAATCAAAGCCACTACTGGGACTGCATTCTCCAACCACCCCCACCCTGGGCCCCTGGGATCCTTCCCTGCGAGCCAGAGGTGGCGCCTGCCTTTGGCACCTGGAACAGCTGCACTGCAGTGTCCTCTGCTGGACGCCGGGCTGGCTGCACCCGGCTGGCGGAGAAGGGGCGGGGCCTGTTCCGGTGCTGAGGGACTGTGACTCATCGCAGGCTGAGCCAGGTGACCACCGAGTCAGCAGAGCCGCTCTGAGCACGGAAGGCAGTCCCCGGGCAGCCCCCCGATGGCAGCCATGCGGCAGCACCTGCCTGGGCCTTCCCGGCACCCGAACCCCCACAGGGAGAAAGCTTCCGGCCGCTGGAAATCCGGTTCACTTCCACTCTCATTGACTCTTCACCATTAACCTCAAATAGGGGGAATAGGGGTCGTGTGATGGGTGATCCGGCCTCAACAAGAGTGGGAAACTGGGGAGGAAAGAAAGGTGAAGTGAGAGCCAGGGTCAAGCAGTGAGGAGGGATGAGATTAACTGGTTAGATCTAAGCTCCAAGGTTCAAAGTGGGCCTTCCACAGCATCAGGCACATTGTGCTTCTAATGGCAGTGGGGCGTGCGCACACACACACACACACACACACACACATCATGAAGGGAAGGCTGGACCACATCACAGAGGACCTTGAAAGTCAAGCACTCTAATAAACACTCACTGTTCTGGAAAGAAAACAAAAGCTATAAATACCACTTATGAAGAAAGTCACGTGGGTATTGGGCTTAATTCTGTAAAGGGGCTTTATCATGGAGCAGAGACGAGATCACAGCTTTGAGTTAGGAAGATGCACCAAAGGAAAATAAATCAGAAGCATGGTGCCTGAGGTAGTCCAGTAGCATTCAGTAAAGCCTACATCAGTCGTGAAAGTGGGGGAGCGGG
Source organism: Noctilio leporinus (assembly GCA_004026585.1). Classification (NCBI taxonomy): domain Eukaryota; kingdom Metazoa; phylum Chordata; class Mammalia; order Chiroptera; family Noctilionidae; genus Noctilio; species Noctilio leporinus. Next base: position 103,743 of record PVIW01001463.1, on the reverse strand, counting down.
AATCAAAGGTACAGATCCAAGAGACACACTGGGGTGGGGAAAGACTTCGTGATAGACTGGACTTTAAAAAGTGGGGTAAGGAAAATGCACAGAGCACTTTGAACCTCTCCGATTGCACTCAGTTTTGTCTTCTTTATTAGTGTGATCTTTTGTTCTCCTTAGATGCTAAGACCCATAGATGGTGCTAGTGGTTCTGGCCCCACTGCTGCCTCGGAGCCCATGATGCTTGCCCAGACAGCATCTGCAAATGCCAAAGAAGACCTACACCAGCTCCCCCTGCCCCCTCTAGAAAAGTTCAGAGGGCTTCAGCTAAACTCCAAGGCAGCCTAATGTTACCAAATATCCTTCTGGGCCCCCAGTTTGCTATAGCCCCTGAGTGGGTAGGTGGAGCTGCCCTTCCAGGCCCTGAGGCAGCCCCGCCCCAAGGTCACATCGCAGGACCTGTGCAGCTGGCCCTGAGTACCTGCTGCCGGTTAATAACACTGAATGAACACACCACTGGGCAGGCATCATGGCTCTGTTGTGATAGAATGGGCCATTTTTATACAGGGGTGAATTATCCAGGCATCAGAGCCCCCACGAAGACAGAAACTCCATAGATATGGGCAGTGGACCCAAAGGTAGGCAGATCCATCTCCAAACCCATGCTGTATTGTAGTCTATCCACAATACCAGGCCCAACAGACTCAGCTACCAACCAGCCCACCTTCCACTCCATACCATATAGAGATGGACACAATTGGATGAGAGCACCCTGCTGGGAATGGGTGGTCTCATAGTTCCTCAGGACCCCATCCCATGCACACCAGCATGAAATAGGGAGCCACACTTAATTTCTAGCACTTCCGCCACCCACACGTGCTGTCATCCTGGGCTCACCTGGCTAGAAAACCATGACCCCGCTGTCTCCTAATATTACCACGTGCTGCTGGTCTGTTTCATCCACTCCTCACTGCCTTCCTTCAAGCCAGCAAAGTGTGTTATCAAGCCACAGTTTTGTTTTGTTCATTTCTTTCTGATCAGGAAAAACGTTGCCCTCATTTTGGAAGTAGTGCTGAAACAACAGACCTAGTACCCACAGCCCATGTTCCTAACAAATACAGGCGTAGCTTCAATATACAGATGATGTATCATAGGATTGTGCACCTGAAACCTACATAATTTTATTAACTAATGTCACCACAGAGTATTCAGTAAAAATCTAAATACACAAATACATACATACAGGGGTGGGCCCCAGCTGGTATGGCTCAGTGGATTGACTGCCAGCCTGCAAACCGAAGGCTTGATGGTCTGACTCCCAAAGTACATGCCTGAGTTTTGGGCCAGGTCACCAGTTGGGGGTGTGTGAGACACAACCGATCAATATTTCTCTCCCTCTATGTCTCCTCCTTTCCTCTCTATCTAAAAATAAATAAATACAATCTTTTAAAAATACATACACATACATGCATACATACAGGGGTAGGAAAAGGTCAGTTTACAGTTGTGAGTATGCAAAATAGTTTATTCTTGTGTTACTTTTTATTAATTACTGTATGATTTATTTGTATTATTTGTCATTAATATTGGTATTATTTTGTATCCTTACTTATGATTTATCTTTTAGGTAACAATGAGTGGTAATTGAACCTACTTTTGCCCACCCCTGGGTTTACCCTCGGAGCCTGAAGCACAGGCTTTCACAAATACATAAGTCAGGGCAGGGCTTGGCTGGCTTCTTTAATCTCTAAGTATCTTTCAGGTGGGCCACAGTGTTCTTTGTGAAGGAGGAAAAATTGTGTGAAGAAAAGAAGAAAAGATACCAATTCTCCCTAAATTAATTCATAAAGTCATCACCACCCCAATCAAATTTCTGTAGGAATTTTCATAGAACCTGACAAACTGATTTGAACATACATATGAAAGAGAAAATATACAAGAAGAGCTAAAACAATTTTGGGGAGAAGGCCAATGAAGGATTCTTTTTATACAGGGCATCAAATCTCTAATAATGAGTAGGATGTGGTATTGGCACAAAAATAGACAAATACATGAGTGAAAGAGAACACAGAGCCCCCAAACCAGATCATGTAAAAACATTAAATAAATAATATAAGTGGCATTACAAGCCAGTGGTGAAAAAAATGGTCTATTCAATGAATAGTTTTGAAACAACTGGTTTCCATTTGGAAAAAACTAATTATATCACTACCTTATACTACATGCATACGTACACACCCACCCACCCACCCACCCACACCAGATAGCTCAAACAACTAAATATAAAAAATAAAACATATGTGTTAACACAATGAGAAACATGTACATAGATAATATTTGTAACTTGGTCACAACCCACATAAACAGCACAAAAACGAGGAAAGAACGGTTAATAAATTTGTGTTTACATCAAAAAAGTTCTTAGATAAAAGTACCATCAATAAAGTTAAAATAAACCAAATGATAATCTGGAAGAAATATATAATTTGTAACATATATTAGATAAAAGTTAATATATGTAATTTCTGTAAATCAATATAAAGGTAAAAACTCAAAAGAAATATAGCAAACAATGGGGCCAGTCATTTCAAAAGGAGAATCCCAAATAGCCAATAGACATTTGAAAAAATGTTCAACAGCTAGTAATCAAAGAAAGGCAAATGAAAACAAACATCAGATACCATCTTTCACACATAACCTGGTAATTAAAAGTTTGATTACATCAAGTATTGGCACAGAGGTAAGCAAAAATGCTACCCTCATACACTACTGGGTGGAGTATAGCCATTGCGGATAGGAATTTGGCAACACCTATTAGTGTGTAAAATATACATCTCCATTACCCTGCAACTCCACTTCTCAGCATCTATCCTAAAGCATCTGTTGCACATGTACACAGTGCTTATTGAATGGATGTTTATTAGACTATCACCCATCAAAATTTAGAAACAACCTGTGTTCATCAAATAGGAAAAGAGTTAAAACTCTCTTGAAGGTCATACACTACAATATTTTTGTAACATTTTAAAGGCATAAATTAGGACTTCTGCTTCTAGGAAGATGGAGTAGATACGCTTTTCCCTATTCTTTCCACTAAATAAAACTAAACACTATGTACAACTAAAACCCCTGACCATCATAAACAAAACAAACTCAAAATGATTCTGAAAGGTGAAGAGAAGAAGGTGTATCATCAGCAAGAGACCTCGTGACTCAAGAAGTAACACGGTGGTAAGTTCCCTGAATTTCTGTTTCACCTCATACATCCCAAAGTCAAAGCTTAAAGAGCTTGCAACCTGGAAACGACAACAGGTGCAAGACAAGAAACAAAAACAAACCAAAAAGCCTGTTTCTCTAGCCAAAGGACCAGAAAAGGAGGTAGACTTGCAAGACAGACCATTTTAGACAATAACTGCTCTACTCCAGCCAAATACCACAAGAAACGTGGCCCCATTCCCAACACACTGCGAAGGAAGGGTGGAAAGCATACATTGTCACCCTTGCTAAATGCTAAGCAGGTGCTGCAAACCACCCTGCTGGGGTGACGTCAGAGAAGGCTGAGTGGGGAATTGGATAGATGTCATAGAGAAAATCCGCAATCATATAGAAGAACTCAGTAAGACCCTCAACCAACAGGATCAAATTTGACGTTTATAAAACACTCTATCCAACAATGGAAGAATACACATTCTTTTCAATTGCCCATGGAACACGGACTATGTGAGACCATGTCCTGTGCCATAAAACAATCCACAGCAAATTAAAAACAACTGAAATAAGTGTCGCTGGTTGGATTCCCAGTCAGGGTGCATACCTAGGTTGATAGCCAGGTCTTCAGCCAGGTCCCCAGCTAGAGGCAGGTGAAAGGCAACCACATACTGATGTTTCTCTCCCTTTCTTCTTCCCTCCCTGCCCTTCTCTCTAAAAATAATAAATATCATTTTTAAAGAAAAACTGAAATAAAGTTGACCATGTTCCACTACCACAATGAAATCAAACTAGAAATCAATAATAACAGAAAAAGAAGAGAAAGATATCCGAACACTTGAGAACTAAACAGCATACTTCTAAATCCATGGGTCAAACGGGAAATCTCAAGAGAAATTTTAAAAATCCATTGAACTGAATGAAAATGAAATGCAACCTAGCAAAATTTGTAGGAAGCAACTTTAAAGGGAAATTTATAGCATAAAATGATCACACTAAAAAGGTCTCAAATCAATAATTTAAGTTCCTATTTAAGGGACTAGAAAAAGAAAAATAAATCCAAAATAAAATTACACACAAAAAAGCCAAAGCAAACAGAAAGAAGGAAATTAAGAGCAGAAATCAATAGCACTGAAAACAGCACAACAATTAGAGAAAAACCAATGAGACAAAGAGCTGTTCTTTGAAAAGATCAATAGAACTGACAAACTCCATAAAGACAAAGAAAAAATGCAAGTTATTAATATCAAGAATAAAATTAATATCACTACAGACCCTTCGACCCTTCAGGCATCAAAAAGATAATAATGGAATACTAAAAAACGACTCTACACACTTTGAGAATTTTGATGGAACTAATCAATGGTGTGACAAACTCAAATTCTCAAAACACTGGGCAGGAAATAGATAATGTTAATAGTCCCTTAACTATTTGGAAAACTGAATTGAATTGAAAACTCCCAAAAAAGAAATCTCCAGGTCCCAAGGTTTCAGTAGAGAATTTACTGAAAGTTTAAAGAATTACTACCCATTCCATACAGTATCTTCCAGAAAATAGAAGAGGAGGAGCAACTTCCCAAGTTATTTTATGAAGTTAGTATTATCTTCATGTCAAAGCCATCTGACATTTCATATAATAAGGGCCTAGAGATGATGACATCCTTTAGCTTTACCTTGTCTGGGAAGCACTTTATCTGTCCTTCCATTCCTTTTTTTTTTTTTTTTTTCAATGTATGGTTGCTTTTCACCTGCCTCCAGCCACAGACCTGACTGGAGACCTGGCTTGCAACCTTGTTATGTGCACTGGCTGGGGAATCGCACCTGCGACCTTTGGGTTCACAGGCCGGTGCCAGCCAGGGCTTGTCCTTCCATTCTAAATGACAGATCAAAACTATGAACATTAAAATGACAGCAAATTCACAACTATCAATAACTGAATTTAAAAATAAAAAATAAAAACAAACTAAGCAAACAACTAAAACAGGATATGGAGATCATATGGAGGGTTATCAGCGGGGAAGGCAAAACAAAGGAGGAGAATGGGGGAAAAGGTGCAGGGATTAAGAAGCATAATTAGCCCTGGCTGGTAGCACAGTGGTTAAGGCGCCGGCCTGTGAACCCAAAGGTTGCAGGTTCAATTCCCCAGCCAGAACACATAACCAGGTTGCAAGCCAGGTCTCCAGCCAGGTCCATAGCTGGAGGCAGGTGAAAGGCAACCATACATTGATGTCTGTCTCCCTCTCTGCCTCTCTCCCTTCCTCTCTTTCTAAAAATAATGAAATAAAACCTTTTTTTAAAAAAAAGAAGCATAATTAGTAAGTACAAGATAGACAGGGGAATGTTAAGAATAGTAAAGGAAATGCAGAAGCCAAAGAACTTATATGCATGACCCATGGATATGAACTAAGGGAGGGATTGTTGGAGGGGAGTACCAGGCAGAGGTGGGCAAAGAGAAGAAAACTGGGACAACTGTAACAGCACAATCAATAAAATGTACTTTAAAAGGGGGGACTAATTGATAATGGAAAAAAATACAATAAAGATTAAATTAAAAATAAGGAAGAGATTAAAAAAACAAATGACAGCAACACACACACACACACACACACACACACACCCCTGTAGACCAACATCTCTCATGAGTATAGAAGCAAAACTTTTCAAAATAACAGCAAACAGTATTTGGTAACATGTAAGAATTACACCATTGTCAAGTGGAGTCTATTCCAGGGATGCAAGACAGTTTCAATATCTGAAAATAAATCAATGCAATCCACTATCTTGACAAACTAAAGAACAACCACATGATCATATCAATCAATGCAGAAAAAGTACTTAATAAACACCAACAGCCATTATGATTTTTTAAAAACTCTCAGAAATAGGAAAAGAAATAAATTTCCTTCACTTGAAAAATAGCATCTACCAATAACTTATAGCTAACACTAAACATAATGGTGAAAGACTGAAGGCTTTCCTGTCAGACTAGGAACAAGGCAAGGATATCTGCCCTCACCACTCTAATTCAACATAATGATGGAAGGTCTAGTACTATCAGGCAAGAAGACAGAATGACAGGCATAAAATTGAAAAGGAAGCAATAAAACTTCCCATTTAGAGATGACATGATTGGTGCATATAGAAAATTCCAAAGAACTACAAAACAATTCCTAGAACTAGTAAGTTTAGCAAGGCTGCAGGATCCAAGGTAAACATACACAAATAAATTGTATTTCTATATATTAGCAATGAACAAAATTAAGTATACAATACCATTTACAATTGCTTAAAATGAAATACTTAAATGTAAATATAACAAGACATGTTTAGGACTTGTATGCTCAAAACTACAAGATGCTGATGAAAGAATTCAAAGAAGACCTAAATAAATTGAGAAATATACCATATTCATAGATTAGAAGATTCAACATAATAGATATGTCAATTTTCCCTTAATTTATATACAGGTTTCATAAAATTTCTATCAAATTCCCAGGAGGGTATTTTAGACATGGACAAGCTTATTCTAAAATTTATATGAGAAGGCAAAGGAACATAGAATAGCCAAAACAATTTTGAAAAAGTAAAATAAAGTGGGATCACTTTATCCAATTAAAAAACTTATGTAGCTACAATCATCAAGACTGTATGGTCTGCCCTGACTAGAGTGGCTGAGTGGGCTGGGAGTCATCCTGCAAACCAAAAGTTCACCAGTTCAATTCCCAGTCAGGGCACATGCCTGGGTTGCAGGCCAAGTCCCTGGTTGGGGACGTGCCAGAGGCAACCGATTGATGTTTCTTTCCTGCATTAATGCTTCCCTCCCTTCCCCTTTCTCTAAAAATAAAAATTTTTAAAGATTTTATTTATTCTTTCCAAAAAGGGGAAAGGGGAGAGGCAGAGAAAGACATCAGTATAAGGTTGCCTTTCACCTGCCTCCAGCTAAGGACCTGGCTGGAGACCTGGCTTGCAACCTGGTTATGTGCCCTGGCTAGGAATCGAACCAGCGACCTTTGGGTTCGCAGGCCGGTGCCTTATTCACTGAGCCACCAGCCAGGGCTAAAAATAAATTTGAAAAAGGACTATATGAGTCCTGGCCGGTTGCTCAGTGGATAGGCGCTGACCTGGAAACCCAAAGGTTCAATTCCCAGTGAGAGCACATAACCAGATTGCAAGCCAGGTCTCCAGCCAGGTCCATAGCTGGAGGCAGGTGAAAGGCAACCATACATTGATGTTTCTCTCCCTTTCTTCCTCCTTCCTTGCCCTTCTCTCTAAAAATAATGAATAACATATATTTTTTTAAAAATGGACTATATGGTCCTGCTGGAGGGACAGACACATAGAATAATGGAGCAGAGTAGAAAATCCAGAAGTAGACACACACAAATATGCCCAGCTGATTTTTAATAAAGGTGCAAAGCCAGAAGTTGCGGGGTCTTATCTCCCTGGCACTGGAGGTAAGTGCAGGCTGGGGGGTCTGGTGTAGGGCTGGGACTCCTCACTCCTGAGGTATCCATCCCAAATTTTTATCTACCACACGTGGGTTAGAGACCAGCCCGTTTCGTGTCTGCACCCCTCCTACAAGTTTGGATGGATGTGGTTTCTTTAATTCCATAGCTGTCAGACTTCCATCCAGCTCAATTTCTGAATGTTCTGGCTGATGTTTGTTCTATATTTTAGTTGTAACTGTAATTTGGTTATGAGAAGAGGTGAGCCATGTCTGTCTACGCCGCTATCTTGACTGGTTCCCCCACAACTTGCTTTAAAATATAAACTTGCAAGTACCATATGGCCCAGCAATTGCACTCTTGGACATTTATCCCAGAAATGGATATGTCTGTCCATATAAAAACCTGTTACCTGATCATTCATGGCACCTTTATTTATAATAACAACCCGGATGTCTTTCAACAGGTGACTGGATACACTACTTGTGGTATTGTACATCCAAGCCATGGAAAACCACTCAGCAATAAAATGGAAAAGACTGTTGATACACACAGCAACCTGGATGAATCTCCAGATAATTCTGCTGATTGAAGAAAACAAACAATACTGTATGGTTCTATTAACATAATTTTTTTTGAAATGACATAATTTTAGAAAAGGAAACAGATTAGTGAGGTTAAAGAGAAGGGATGGGGTGAGGAGAAAGTGTGTGTAGCTATGAATGGATAACTTGAAGGATCCTTGCGGTGGTAGAAATCTTTGGTATCTTGACTGTATTAATGTCATTTATCCTACTTGCGAGACTGCACTAGAGTTTTGTTTTGCTTTTTAAAAGATTTTATTTCATTATTTCCAGAAAGAGGGGAAGGGGGAGAGGCAGAGAGGGAGAGAGACATCAATGTATGGTTGCCTTTCACCTGCCTCCAGCCACAGACCTGGCTGGAGACCTGGCTTGCAACCTGGTTATGTGCCCTGGCTGGGAATCGAACCTGCGACCTTTGGGTTCGCAGGCCAGTGAGTGCCTTATCCACTGTACTACCAGCCAGGGCATGTACTAGAGTTTTGCAAGAAGTTGCCACCAAGGAAAACTGGGCAAAGGGTATATGGAATCTCTCTGTATTATTTCTTAAATTGTATGTGACTCCACAATTATCTCAAAATAAAAGGTTTAATTAAAAAGAATGAATTAAATCCATGTGTCCTAACATGGCAAGGTTTCCAAGATATATTATTAAGTGAAAAAGGCAAGTTAGAGATCAGCATATCCAGTGTAATACCATTTATTTTTAAATACTCGCACACACACACACAATCTATGTACACATCGAAGAATATTTGGAAGATGGTACTTTATGCTGATAACAGTGGTTACCTCTGGGGAGTAGAGTTGGGGAGAGCAGAGGATTTTAACTGTAGCTGGATTGTTCAAGTTTTTTCCACAACGAGCATATGCGAGGTCTGTCCCAAAAGTGTCAGCCGCGCACAGTTTTAATTTTATTGACATTGGCTCGATGCTTTCGGGACAGACCTCGTAGGCATAGGCCACTTGTGTAGTAAAAACATTATCTTGGACACAGCTACAGCATTGTAGGAATTCGAACCTGCTTTTGCTTGTTTCATCACCACTGTAGTCAGGGGACCCAGTTCATACCCACCTGCCCTTGAATCTCAAGGAAGTGGCTCCTCAGCCCACCTAAATTGGAAAGGGGCTTGTTGCCATTACCTTTGAGGCATGGAAGTACCACCTGGAAACATGCCCATGACTGCGAATCTACTCACTGCTTCTTACAACTCAAAGAATGTGAAGCTCAGCCCATGCTCATCCATGCAACAGTTTCTATAAGGTTCAAGGTCACGCCGTCATGCAAATGTTAATGCTGGGGGCAGCAAAGGCCTCCCCACCCTCTGGCCTGAGCTTCTTCAGAGGAAACAGAGAGCAGCAGGCATGACTAACCATTGGGCACCTGCATCCAGCCATGCCTCGCTGAGAGCAGAGTACTCTAGGGTGGCCCCCTAAGAGTGCATGAATTCATCCATTCACGATGTATTTATTGAGCACCTACTACGTGCCAGGTACAATTCCAGGTACTAATAGTACTGGTGAATAAAACCAAGTCCCTGCCCTCATCGAGCTCCCATTGTAGCGGGAGAGCAGATGATAGGGCAGATAAATAAATGAATTATATGTTAGGTGGCACTAGGTGCTGTGAAAAAAACACAGCACGGAAGGAGGATATAAGGTGCTGGCTTGCTTGGGGTTGAAATTTTCGAAATAGTGGCCAGAGAAAGCGTCCCTGAGGAGTAGATGTTTCGGTGGAGGTCTGAAGAAAATGAGGGAGCCGGGTAGTTGCAAAGCTGTCTAGTGATTTTGGACATTTTCCATGTGCCCCTCCAGACCTTCTTCACCCTTCTCCACCCAGCTTTGGGCCCTGGGAGGCTGACCTGTGCGGGCTGCACCAACAGGTTCCCTTGCCCTCTGGCTTCGGGTTAGCTTCGACCAATGGGAGGCACCTGCAAGGAGATCAGAAGCAAAAGGGAGATGAGATTTTTCACCAGCTCTCTCTGCAGGTTCACCGCAGTTCCTGGCAGGTGGCCCTTTTCACCTGGCCAACCTCCCCCACTTCCCATACTCGCTGTCTCCCAGGATCCCAACTGACAAGGCACACTGGGGGCAAGCATCCAGGTGGCAGGAAAAGCAAACACGAAGCATTAAATGTGCCTGGAAAGCTGAAGGAATAACCAGGAGGCCAATGTGGCTGGAATGGAGGAGGGACAGAGGGATTTGTAGAGCATGATGTCAAGAGGTAAGGGGGCGCCAAACTCTAAGGGTAGCCATAAGGACTCTGGCTTTCAATATGAGTGAGATGGGGAGCAACTGGACGATGCTGAGCAAAAGACTGACACACTAAGTTTTAACAGCATCTCTGTAGGAGACGGATGACAGGCTAGAGAGGCCGATGGGTTGGACCAGGGGGGTAGCAATGGAGGTGGTGAGAAGTGGCCAGATTCCACGTAGGTTTTGAAGGTGGTGCAGAAGAATCCTGTTCATTAAAATATCCAGAGCAGAATCCCACACTAGAGATTTGTTACTTTGCCTGTCAGTATATATCCCTGAACATGTTGTTTAACAAGATTTCAGGAGGCCCTGCATGCAGCAGGATGATCCTAATACCCTACAACTTGTGTGGGACACAACTCTACTCCAAGCCCTAAAGATTCTCAGACTATACCTGACTCTGAAAATCTCCAAAAAAGTACTATCATTAATTTTGCTAGCCAACCTACCCATCCTAAAGCCATAACCTTACGTGGGTCATGCTGTGGGGGTCATTTGGCCCCCTAATTAGCTCCAGCCACTCTACCTCCACTGGCTCCTCCATGAGTTGGCCTAACCATGTCGCATCAGAATTCTGGGAAACACTGTCCATACCTGCCCTGTTCATACATTCTGTCCTCTGCTCACAAACACTCACAGGCTGGCAGCAGACACAGCACACCCATCAACCACTGAGCATATCGGGAAGTGTTGCAAGGGCAGTTGGAACACAGTACGGACACTATTTCAAAGGCAGTATGGTTGATAGGGATTTATAAACTTGTCTGGGAAAAGCAGGAAACCATCAGCCACAGGCAGATCATTGGGAGGAAGAGAAAAATAGAAAAGTTGGCCCCCTGGGCTAAAAGCCCCCAGCCTGAAGTGCCTTCTAGGAACCAAGCATTGTGGCATTTTGGGGTGCACACTGTTGATTCTCACGATAAGACCTGTTGTTCCTTATTCATGAACTTCCAGCAAATGCACCCAGCTGGAAACTGGAGAATAGCTCATGATTCTGAGGGCTCATTCCCAAGCCAGAAAAAACTGATGGTATTTTGTTTATGGTCAAATAAATCAATCCAAAGAGATCAGCCCCACAGCCAAAGTCAGCAAGAATGGGGAGCATATTGCTGCCAACCAGAGAGGGGGATGGACTGTATTGTAATCCTGGATCCAAGATTTTCAAGTTATGTGCCCTTGGGTCAGATCCTTAACCCTCCCAGGGCCTCAATTTTCTACTCTTTAAAATGGGGACAATACCTACCTCCCAGAGAGTTGCATTAAGGATCAAATGATCTCATGTGTGTAAAAGGTGTCCATGTGGACTCTGTGATACTAGCCACTCACTACATATTGGTATTCTTCTCATGGCCACTTTTCTTTAGCAAGAAGCAGGCCAGCGGTGTGGGGAACTACGGGGCTGCAACGGTCCCAGGTGCCCTTAAGAAGAGCTCTCTGAGGAATTCTCCAGCTCTCTCGTGCCAGAGCTATTTTCTGTGCTTTACTAAATCAGTGTCCTGGGCAGTTGGCATTTGATCCCAATAGAACATGGTTCCAGGCACAACCTGGCATCAAAGGGCACTAATGCCTATTGACTAACTGTACATTCAACTGACCTGCCTAAGCAGCTGCTTCCACTTTCAGAAGACCAACTCTGCTCTGATTCTCTTCCAGGTTACTCGAATCCCTTATGCATGAAAACTGTTGATGCGGACCTTTGCTTCCCCTCCTTTTTCATCCTTTCATCCTCTCTCCTCATCTACGTATTGCTTCCTTTGCCTGCCCCTTGCCCCGCCTCTCCACATTTTCCCCTCTCTTCCCCAGCTCTTTCACAGGCCCTCATCAGAAGGCTGCTTATGGGGAGAGAGCAGTTAAGCACTTCAAGGCCCTGAGAGGTAGCTCAGTTGGTTAGAGCATCATCCCAACATGCCAGGGTTGTGGGTTCGATTCCCCTGTTAGGGCACAAGCAAGAATCAACCCATGCATGTGTAAATAAGGAAAACAACAAAATGAAGCTTCTCTCTTCCCCATTTCTCTTCCTCGGAAATCAACAAATAAAATTTTTAAAAAGCACCTCAAGTGGACCCACAGTCAGGCTTGGGGGAAAACATTCTACTTCCTTTCTGCCCTGTCCCACTAGTCCATCCCGAAGGCCATTTCCCCATTCATTCACACTGGTCCATGTAACTGGATGACAAAGCAAAGTGTGAGACATGGCGACTGCCCTCAGAGAACTCCTAGTCTACTGGGAGAGACAGACAGCCCCCGTAGTGTACATGAGAAGCTGAAGGGTGAGGTTCAGATGTGGAACGATGTCTGTTAGTCTCTGGGAGGTCAGGCAAAGCCTTACAAAAGAATAGAGACTTGCCCCGTCCAGTATGGCTCACTTGGTTGACCATCGTGCTGCAGAGCAAAAGGTCACTGGTTCGATTCCCAGTGGGGGCAATGCCTGTGCTGTGGGTTCCACCCCTGATTGGGATGCATTCAACAGGCAACTGATAGATGTCTCTCACATTGATGTTTCTCTCCCTCTCTTTCTCCCTCCCTCCCTTTCTCTCAAAAATAAATAGAGGTGGATGGGTGGGGAGGAGGACAGAGGGGAGCAAAAAGGGGATGGATGTAATACAACAACAATAAAATTAAATTTAAATAAATAAATAAATAAAATCTTAAACAGAGGGAGAGAGGGAGGGAAGGAGAGAGAGGGAGGGAGGGAGAAAGAGGGAGGGAGGGAGACTTGAACTGGGCCTTGAAGCCTGAAGTGTACCGAGGTCTGTCCCAAAAGTATCGAGCCAGTGTCAACATAATTAAAACGGTTTGCTCACTCAATACTTTTGGGACAGACCTTCGTAGTCTTCCAAGGGGAGGAGGTGGAGAAAAGGGCAGTGTGCGGCCAGATGGTAAGGTCTAGGAGATGAGCGATGCTGAGCCTTGAAAGAAGAATCTGGTGCCAGCTCCATCAAGGGAGTGCCAGGTTGGCGGAAAGCTGCACTGCAGGGGGTTACTGTGCACCGCTGAGGAGGTTGGACCTGGTGAGTGTTGAAAAGGGGCATAATGAAAGCTGTGTGGAAAGAAGGTGATTCTGGGGGACAGAGACAACGGAAACGGAAGCCAGCAAGGAGGCTGCTGCAATCAATAGTTCCGGCACAAGCCGAGGTCCTGCGCTAGGGTATTGAAGGTCGAGGGTGCCGGTAGGTGGGGTGGAAACCCAGGGCTAAAAGCGTGACACCACTGGGGCCTGCTTCTCTAGCTCTGGCCTTTCCCTGGACTCATTCTCCACCTTTCTCCAATACTTTCTCTTTTAAAAACCTATTTATTTACTTTTAGAGAGGGGTAGGGGAGGGAGAGAAACATCCATGCGTGGTTGGCTCTTGAGCACCCCTAGCCAGGGACCTGGCCCACAACCCAAGCATGTGCCCTGACTGGGGATCGAACCAGTGACTTTTTGGTTCACAGGCCGGTACTCAATCCACTGAGCCACACCAGCCAGGGCTCCCTAATACCTTCTTGCTTAAGGATCTTAATGGACCTGTGGATCCCTGGGCCTCAGCTTAGATCTTAAGATGAGAATTTATCACAAATCTATATTTGAAGGGCTGACCCATCATCTGTCTTTAGGACCAGGTCCTGGCTGCTTTCTGGACCTTCCCAAGTGACCATCTCATCAGCATGTCCAAGACCACCGGGTGTTGCCTGTGCCTCAGCTGTCACCCAGCTCAGAGAACCAAGCATCTTGGCTACATCACAGGCACCTGGCGCCTAACTCAGCAACCGAAGGTCCCGGTTCCAGACAAGTCTGTCCAGAAAGTACTGAGCCAATGTCAATATAGTTAAAACAGTTTGCTCAGCCGATAGTTTCAGGACAGACATCGTATGTCTAGGGCAAACGAGATTTCCCAGCTCTAAACCACCAATTTCTATGTGGGCCTAGAGGACCCAACACATTCACGCCGTGGGGTTGGCCTTCCTTCACTCAACCAATTGTCAAGTTCCTCAGTGGTGGCCCTGAGCCAGGGCTGGATCCTCCCAGCCCCAAGAAGTAGTTGGAAACACGTAAAGGCATTTTACGGTTGTCACAATGACTCCAGGGTACTAGTGTCACTTAGGGCCAGGAGTCAGGATGTTAACTGCCCTGCAATGAACAAGAGTGCCCCACGCTACAAAGAACTGTCTCGCTCCATGTGCCAGTAATACTCTCACTGAGAAACACCATGACCACAAGCTCAGTGGGCAGGGACTATGTCTGTTTTGTTCTCTACTGTGTTCCTAGCATGTAGCAGAGTGCGCAGTACGTGACAGCATGCAATGAGTATTTGTTACGTTAATAAATCAACTCTCCCTTCGTATATAACCAACACATGCCGAGCACTACCCGTGGTGCCGGGGACAGAAGAAAGAACAAGGCCCGGTCGCTGCCTCTGCACCTCAGCTGGCCTTTGTTGAAACGGGTGAAGATGACCCTGGGGTGGAGGCTAGAAGTCAAGAAGGCAGCACCTTCCATAACCACCACGGGGCCCCTTCCTAGCAAGGGAGAGGCATTGCAAGTTCAATGCTTAGTTGGAAATTTATTCATTCATCTAACCCATACTCGAATAGCACGTGAAACTTTTCAAAGTACTTTCTCAGACATGATGTGCTGGAATTGAACTGGGAGGAGAGGAGGGCTGGGGCAGGGGCCGGAGGCAGAATTAGGGCCTGAGAGGTTCCTGCCCAGCTCGGGCCAGGGTTGGAGCAGACAAGCCGAATCAGACAGTCTCCTGGGATTGGGGGGGCAGGGGTCTGGTGTGAATGGAAATATGTGCCACATGGCCTGAATTGCAGGGGCCGGCCTCAGGCTCCCACAGCCCCAAACACTTCCAGATGGATTTATTTATAACCTCCAAACCAGAGGCAGTGCTCAGCTGCTTTTCCTCACTCCCCTCCCCGCTCCTCGGCCACCCCTTTCCACTCCGGAAACCAGCAGGAGACAGGAATGTGCTGCAATGCTCAGCCAGGTCCAGCGAGAAACAGCAACTTGGGCTCCCGATCGGGGCCTGTCCCCTAGGTGGCAACAGTGGCCCACGGTGTGGGTGCACTCATGCCTCTCTGGCCCACCTGGACTTTCTAAATGTGTGGTGTGAGTGAGCCAGACCCATGCACTCTGGCAAGTTTCTGTTCCCCTTCAGAAAGCCACAGCCACACCCAGGTCTTCTCAGTCCCTGTCTCTGGGAGATTCTGAGCTTCCCCGCCTCCACCTTCTCCCACAGGATGCTGCTTCTCACCATATGGGCTGCCAGAGACTTAGGACCCCATCAATTTCCAAAGCAGGAATCTGAAGCTCAGAGAGACTGAGTAACATGCCCAAGGTCATACAGCATGTTAAAGAGCAGAGCCGGAAGTCTAAAGCCCCAACCTTTGTCCCTGATGCCAGTGCCTCCAAAACCTCCAGTTTCCTCAGGTGTGAAGTGGGGCCCATGTTTGGCAGGTAGTTGGGTGGGAAGTGCCAGCTCTAGAACTGTCCTGCATGGACTGTGTACTGGTTATGATGGATTTAAATGGCTTAGCATAATGTCTGGCCCTGTAATAATCCCACAGTAAATAATAACCATTATGACACTTTATTGCTCGGTTGCATCATTTATAGAGCTCACAGCTCCCATCTCTTGAAATATGGGCCAGGCCCCATACAAACAAGGCCTCAAGACTCCTTCCACACACAGAGAAGTACATTTGGGCCTGGAGAGATGAAGTGGCTCACCTAAGGCCACACTTGTAGAGAGAGGGGAGGGGCCTGAGCCCAGATCTAGGTGACTCCAAGGCAATGGGCTCCATGCTTCCTGTACAACTTAAAGGACAAAAGCTCCCAGGAGTGCCTTTAGCTGAGTTTCTGCCCTGCTTCCCTCTCCCACCCTGCTCTATCTTGTCCCCTTTAGGACTGGCCCTGACAGTCGTCCTCCTTCCCAGAGGTGCCACCCACCCAGCTGAGCCTGAGCATTTTGGTGGCTCTAGTCCGGCCTGTGAGCATAGCAGGCCCAGGGAACCTAAAGGCCCAGGGGCTGAAGCGTGCCTAACCTCCCTCCTCTCCCAGCCAACAGCTGGAACTGATGGTGGCCGAGGGGACAAGGTGCAAAGAAGGCAAACAAAGGCTCCACAGTCAAACTACTAGATGCACCATGTTTGTTTCTTCCGTAACCTCTTTGCCCTCCACGTCACTCAGAACCTAAGTCTGGCAAACATACTACTCTGCATCCAAGGGTCCAGACACATTTTCCTGCAGCTGTTCAGTGACACATGACACCAGATTTCTGCCCCAGTGGGAGTCTTTGGTATTCTTACATTCCTTCCTGCTGGCTGCTGCGCAACTAGACACGCATAATTTCGGCACACTTTCCCATCCTGCGCCACATGTCAATACCACCAGCGACGGCCTGAGGGAGCAGCACATCGTGCACGTGTGGGCAAGGTAGGCACTTCTCTCCGTTGAATGTGATTCATCAGATGGGCTCCAAATCCCACCGGCAATTCAATCTACATATATCATCCTCATCTTTTCAGTGGGCTGCCCAGGATGGTCAGAATCCCTCATAGTCCAAGAATAACTAGAGTTGTTTAATAAATGTCCAGCACAGAAAGGGCATTTGGTAAATGCTCTATTTCTATCCAAACAAAGTAACTCTTGGAAAGGATGGACAAACATTACTGGGGAACACCAGGGGCAGTTCCAGCATAAGCACTTAGCAAAGCTTCTTCATGGAAGAAAGGCGTTCACCCTCACTTACCCCAGAAACTACCATATCTGTGCCCCAGCCCTACTGTGTAGGCTCTCTGAGCCTGGGTTTCCTTCTCTGTTCTTGTGTGGCATCTAACTCTGAGTCAGGTACATGGTACTTTGTCAACAAGTGCTTCATTTCTAAAGCTTTACCCTGTAGTAAAAGTAAATTTTTATACATTCTAGAATCATGTAGCAGTAATCGTTTAGTCTCTCAATATTTATTGAGCATCTACTATGTATAAAGCACCATGGGAGAGACCAAAAAAAAAAAAAATCAAAATAGCCCTGGCCAGTGTGGCCCAGTGGGTTGAGCACCAGCCTGTGAACCAAAGGATTGTCATTTCAATTCCCAGTCAGGGCACACGCCTGGGTTTTGGACCAGCTGGGGCACACAAAAGGCAACTGAACATTGATGTTTCTCTCCTACTTTCTCCCTCCCTTCCTTTCTGTCTAAAAATAAACAAATAAGATAAGCAGCCTAAGTGTCCATCGGTAGATGAGTGGATAAAACAACTATGGGACATTTATACAATGTGATACTACTTGGCCATAAAAAAGGAAAACCTTTTACTCTTTGGGACAGTATGGATGACCTGGAGAACATTATGCTAAGAGAAATAAGCCAGTCAAAGAAATACCATCTGATGTCACTCAGATGTGGAATCTAATGACCAAACTGAACTAACAAGCAGAACAGAGACAGACTCGCAGAGAGCAGGATGATGGCTAGGGGGGCAGGGGTGGTGCTTAGGGTGCAGGGATTGCGAAAAAAGTAAAAAAGACTCATAGACATGGGGAAAAAATAAAAAATAAATAAATAAAAATAAACAAAATCTTTACAAAAATTAAAATAGTTTCTTTCCCCCAAGAGACTGTGATATAGCTGGACATTTAGATACATCAGAGTTTCAGAATGCCTTTAGGAACCAGGCAAGTACAATAATGAGTGAAAGGGGCTGAAATAATACGACAATAAGGAGTTGATGGGGACTGTGGCGAGCTGGAGGCCACATGCTTCATCTAAAGGGGAAGCCACCACCCTAATCCAGCTACCATCCTATGGGAATACAGTCAGTAGTACAAGACTTTCCTGTTTTCAAAGAAGCCAGAAACCCAGATTGTATGGAAAGATGACTAATTATTACATGTTAGCAAATAATTAGAAAAAGAAACAAACCACACAGAGACCAAACAAAACAGGTCTGTGGCCAGTATTTGGTTTGCCACTTCCCCGAAATGGTAGGTGATGAAGCGTCAAAATCAGTGTTACCAGCAATAAGTTCTGGAGGTTCACAGAGGAGGGCAGAGGGCATGAGTCCCTCGGGCTGGTACAATCAGGAAAATTTCCCTCGAGGTGGTTAGGATTCGCACCGGGCCTCAACATGTGGGTGCGAACCGAATAGGCAGAAGGGAGAGGCAAAGAGCTCTTGGCAAGGATGGAAGCTGGAAGGAAGAAGGTTGGAGCTGGAGGCAGTGAGAGGTGGGTCAGGCTGTTACGAAGGCTTTCTGTGGGGAGGAGTAACCTCTGGCCATTGGCTGGCTGGTCCCAGCAGAGGAAGTTTCTCTTGACTGTGACCAGAATGAGGGATCTCAGTGTGGAGGAAATGAGGGAAGATGAAGGAAACGGGGAGACTCTTTACTACTTTAGAGAGTCTGATTCTAAAAAGCCAGTCAGAGAACAATATTAACCCAGGGAGACAGATGCCTCATCAGCAGGCATGGGGAAAGGATTTTTCTAGAATACAGCAATGTAAAACTCTGTAAGAAGAGGGAATAAATAATGCTCGATGCTGGCTGGTGACTAGAAACAGGTCCAGAAGGTAGAAATGCATAAACCACAGTAGGATGAAACCTGCCATAGAGGAAAGGGGAGTCCTGGCCCCATGTAAGCACTGGGGAAAGGGGAAAATGAACAGGAGCTTTGAAAAAGCCAGCGATCCACAGAAATCCTGGAAACTATTTTAAAAACACCTTCATAGGAACAAAGGTAAAATATACGTCTAGGATTAAAAGTCCCAGGGATAAGAAACCATTCTCCCTCAGGGCTCTCTGGCATGCCAGGAGAGGGACATGTTACCCCAAAGCAGAATGCACGGGAAGTGTGGCATGTGTCAGGGAGGATGACATGAGCCCTGCATCGGCCAGGTAACCACTAAAACGAGAGGCAGCATGGTTAAGGGTCATGGAAAAAGCACAAATGTAGTAGGTAGAATTACACCCCTCCCCTTCCCCAAAGAGGTCCATGTGCTGTGCTAAATCCTTGCTCTGTGAGAATGTTAGGTTAAAGGGCAAAGTTTAGAAATAGGTTTTGCAGATGGAACTAAGGTTGCAAATCATCTGACCCTGAGATGGGGGGAGTCTCCTGCCCTTTGTGGGTGGGCTCCACGTCCTCACAAGGGTCCTTATAAGGTGAAAGGGGGAGGCAGAGTTAGAGACAGAGCTGTGACCACAGAAGCAGGGTCAGGCAGATGGGATCGGAGAGTTCACTGGCCACTGCTGCTTCTGAAGGTGCAGGAAGGGGATGGATGCTGAGGAGTGCAGGTGGTGTACAGGAGTGGGAAAAGGCGAGTGAACAGAGCTCCCTTAGAACTTCCCGAAGGAACACAGCCCTTCCAAGACCTTGATTTTAATCCAGTGAGACCCATTTCAGACTTCTGCTCTCCAGAGCTGTGAGATAATAATACATTTGTGTGGCTTTAAGCCGCTCAACATGTGGTCATTTGTTACAGCAGCCTCAGGAAACTCATACAGCTAGTTTTGGACTCCAACGTGTGTGGGCTTTACTCCTGGCTCCACTATATGCCAATCAGTTGACCTTAGTCCAGTCACTCATCTCATCCTCATAACTGGTGCCCATAATACATACAGTTCAAAGAGTTGAGGTGAAGAGCAATTGAGATGATGAACATAAAGAGACAAGCACAGCCTGGCACAAAGAAGGTCCTTGGCAAAGTTCTTTTTTTTTTTCTGTCAACACATTTGATGAAATATAATTAATACTTAGGACCGGTGGTGTTCTGGTCAATGTTTACCAGCTATCCCTTGAAAGAAAATGGATGCATGTATTATTCTCAGACTGCCATGATATAAATATTTGCATTACGGCCTATGTCAAGCTACCTGCGACGGTGACATCACCGAGCATGGCTTGGGACAAGATGCACAGTAGGTACATTACCCAGTTACAATAAATGTGAATCAGCTCACAAGCATAGTTCATAGCAAAATACTTTGGAAGAGGTGGACTTTGAGTATTTATTATTTTTTCTTTTAGTATCATTTATTAAATTGTAGGTTTATATAACTTAATCTCTTTGTTAAACAGTTATTTTTTTACTTTGAGATCATTTCAGACTTACAGAAAAGTTGCAAAAGCAGTACAGAGATTTTGTATACCCTTCAGCCAGCTTCCTCTTACATTGGCATTTTACATAATTATAAAATGCTTATCAAAACTGAGAAATTAAGCTTGGCACAACATTATTAACTAAAGTACAAAATTTATTTTGACTTGACCATTTTCCCAGTAAAGTCCTTTCTCTGTTGTAGGATCCAGTTCAAGATCCCATATAGCACTGAGGTGATCATTCATTTGTAGACTGTCCCTCACTTTCAGCTTGTCTTGCGTTTCCTTGTATACTGAGATGTAATTTTTAACGATGGCTGTGTTTAACAGTTGGCTCACAACTTTCCTCAGTATTTAACAATCGGCTGTCTTGAGTCACAACAAGCCAGCTTCAGCATAGCCCTACCCAGGAACACTAAGCAAAACTAACTATTCCTTTTTATTTTTTAAGCAACAAACATTTATTGAGCGCCCTCTAGAGGCCAGTGTTGGGAATTTGCCGATGACCAACACACTTCTTGCCACTGGGAAAATCACAGATTAGGGGATGTGTCAGAGCAGCAGCAGAAAATACCCCTAGTGTGATTAGGGATGTGATAGGGGGGAATAGAACGTGCTGGAGCAGCCAGAGGTGAGAGAGACCAATTCTGCATGGGGAGGTCAAGGCAGGCTTCACAGAAGTAAGTAAAGGATGATCAAGAGCTCCCCAGGTGGACCACAGAGTGGAAAGATGCTGTGTGAGCTGAGTCTCAATGCGTGAGTGGGAATGAGCCAGTCAGTTGAGGAAGTGGAAGGGAAAAGTCACCCATTTATTCTTTCTTTCTTTCAATAAGCTTTTAGTAGGTGTCAATTCTGGACTGGGCTCTGGAGATGCCCAAACCTGTAATGCATAAGGGCACTTAAGTGTGACAAGGGTCGCGATGGCATGAGATGGTGCCTGGGCTGTCTTTATGATGAGGCAGTGTTTGCACACGTGAAGAAGGCACCAGGCACAAGCCAGCCCCATGAGGGCATGAGCCAGGCACTTCATTCCTGGGCGCGCAGAGGAGGACCTCGTGGAAGCTCTCAGGCCACTACCGTTATTCCACCTAGTGCCACCAAGAGCTTTTGCCAGGGGACAGCTGATGCCAGAACCTTCCTATGAAGGTACCACATGTTCACAGCCCCTTTCTCTTCAGCCCTTCATATGCCCATGGGAGGTACACCCAGGCCCCTGCCTTGGGCAGACAGTGTATAAGTAGTCATAGGATGAGGTAGTATTGACAACGCATCAAGGACCAACTTGAAACAGGGGCTCTTGACCAGCCCCCACCAAGAAAAGCTTCTATGTCACTTCCTCAGCTCCTACATACGTAAGCCAGCCACTCTGTCTCATTACACTGCTTTATTTTCTTCATACATTTATTACTATCTGAAATTATTTGTCTTTCCAAACACAGGTTTGAACTGCAAGGATCCAGTTATACACAGATTTTTTCAATAAATACTGTAAATGTATTTCCTCTTCCTCAAGATTTCTTAATAATACTTTGTTTTCTCTAGCTTCCTATATACCATATATATTATGTATATAGTACACAATACATACATACAAAATACGTGATAACTGACTGTTTATATTATCAGTAAGGCTCCTGGTCAATAGTAGATTATTAGTAGTTTACTTTAAGGAGAATCAAAAGTTTTATGCAAATTTTCTACTGGTGGGGGGACCAGCACCCCTACCCTGATGCCCCCCACATTGTTCAAGGTCAAATGTACTTCCTTTGCCTGTCTCCTTCCATTAAAATCTCAGCTCTTCCTTGAATCCTTGTATGTCTTGTCATCAGTACAGTACAGCCCCAGTTCTCAGAGCCTGGCCCATAGGGGCATTCATGAAATACTTGTGGAATGGATGAGTGAATGAATGACTGAATGAGTGGATGGATGGATGGATGCTATTACTCAAATTTGAGGGCTTCATTCCTAACCCTCTGTGGTCCACATGGTTCCCTTCAATTTAAAATCTGTTGCCCATCTTCAGTCCCTTGGCTCAGAACTTGATCCTTCCATGGAGGAGGAAAATTAACACAGAATTCAGAATGTTCCTCTTTGAACTCTTGAGAGCATGCAAAAGATAGCAACCAACACTTATTGTGGCAGGTCCCATTCTAAGCACTTTATGTATATTCAGTAGATATTTGTTGAGTCTCTACTAGGTGACAGGCACTGTTTAGGCACTGGGGATCTAGCACTGGATAAAAGCCAAAAATCTGAGCTTTTATGGAGCTTACACTTGAGCTCATTTAATGTGAAAATAGCTTTAAGATGAACATCCTGCAATTATTCCCACTGTGGAGATGGTCACACAGAGGCAGAGGCTAAGTAGGCTGCCCAAGATTACCTAGCTAGGGAATGGCACAGCCAGGCAGGCTGGGGGCCCCTGAGCCCATGTTCCTAACTAATAGGCAACCCTGCCTTCTAAAGAGCTATTTATACAGGGAAGTGCTCGATAAACTTTGAGTGACTTTGACAAATTTGAGTTTCTGTTATTCGTGATAGGAACATAGCGTGTTTTAGGGGCAGGAAAGAAACTGGGCCAGCGGGCTCAGAGGACACATGGAAAGCAGTGGTCCCGGAGGTGCCTTTGGCACTTCTTGGGCTGGGAGAGCACTAGCTATAATGTGGCTCTGGGGTCCCCCTGGCTGCCTGCCGTAGACTGCCCAACTCAGCAGATCCACATGGAGTCAGGCTGCGTGAACAGGGCTGCAAGGCCTCCCCACAAGCCACTTAGCTTAGCTCTTTGTCTTTGTGTGTGTGTGTGTGTGTGCGCGCACATGCACGCACGTGCGCATGCGCATGTGTCTAGAGTCTTGTCCCTTTTTACTGACCTGTGGCCCTTACAGAGGCCCTGCACCAGCCCCACTGCCATAATCCTCCCGTTCAGCCTCCTAGTCCACAAGGACAAAGGAAAAGTTGGGCCAACCCCCACCAGGATTTTCTCATTTTCTGTTTCCACTGGAACAAAGAACAACTCACCAAATGCTTTCTGATCTTTGGAATGAGAAAAGGGAAATAGTTTATCTCATGGCCTACCCAGCACACACTGCCCCCATCAGCATACACGGCCTCCATTGCTCACTGGTGTCAGCCTCCCAGGACACCCAGATTCCTGGCAGGGCTAGGCGGGGAAGGCGCCTCCCTTCTGCTCAGCCCTCCTCGGGGAGCTGGCGGGACAGTGATGACTTCCATCTGGACTGGCCTGTTTTCCACCCTTCAGGCTCCACCTGCGGCCTAGATGGAGCAGAAGCTTCTTCCCTTCTGCCTCTATCACAGCTCTGACCATGCGATGTACCTCCTAGACCTCAATCAGCAGTTAATTCCCAAGTGATTGCTGCAAAAGGAGGAGAGGTTGTGTGGGACCTTGGGAAAATAATTTAACCCCTCCAAGCTCAGTGTTCTCTGAAAACTAGGTCCAAGAATGCCTGCTTCATATTATTGTAAGGATTAAAAGTTTAAGTGGGGAATCTTTCAAAAGGGGTAGGCCCCAACTAGACTAGCTTGAAGAGTGTGCTGTAAGAGCAGGTCCACCTGAACGGTAGGTGTGTTGGAAGGTGGATTGGAACAACATCCCACCACTGGCCTCTGTGAGACCACATGGCCTGGGATTCTCAGGTACAGATTATACAGGAGAAGCAGACAGCTCACTGGACCATACCAGTTAGCTGGTCTATCTGGGGTGACCTTGGGCAAGTCCCTTCTACTCACGGATCTTCCATTTGCTCATCATAAAGTGAGGGATCCAGTGTGATCTCTTTTATTTTAAGATTTTATTAATTATTTTCTAGAGAGAAGGGCAGGGAGGGAGGAAGAAAGGAAGAGACACATCAATGTATGGTTGCCTTTCACCTGGCTCCAGCTGGGGACCTGGCTGGAGACCTGGCTTGCAACCTGGGTATGTGCCCTGACTGGGAATCAAACCAGCGACCTCTGGGTTTACAGGCCAGTGCCAATTCACTGAGCCACCAGCCAAGGCTTGGTGTGATGATCTCTTAAGGGACAAGGTGAATGTCTGCCTACTAGGCTGCCCCTGCCATTCCTGTTTTATTTCTTGACCTCTTCCAGTGTGCCATCTTTTCAACCCATTTCAGAGCAGAGTGAGTGAGGGGGACAGTGACAGGACATAATAGGACAGGTCATGGGGGAGAGATCATGCAGGGCCTTGTGGACCATTGTAAGGACTTCGGCTTCTGGGCTGAAATAGGGATCCAATGGAGGGTTTCGAGCAGAGACAGGATGTGATCTAACTTAGGTTCTGCCAGGGTCATGTTGGCTGCTGCGTTGGGTGTGGACTGCAGATCACCCAAGGCTTAGTGATTTGCTCTAACAGGGAGAGACGGTAGGAGGCCATTGCAAATATCCAGGTGAGAGAAATGATGGTGGCACAGACCATGAAGGTGGTAACCAGCGGTTCGATTCTGGATATTATGAAGGTGAGCGTGACATGGTATGATGTTGAGGTGCCCATGGAATATAAGAGAAAGGAGTCAAGAATGACTTCAAGGTTTAGGTCCTGAGCAGTTGGAGAGGTGGGAATGCCATCAGCTGAGATGGGAAAAGTGCTGGAGCAGCAGGTTTAGGGGGGAAATGGTAAGGAGTTTTGCTTTGAACCTGGTAAGTCTGAGATGCCCATGAGGCGCCCAAGGGGGTGCCTGCGCCAGCCAGCGAGGAAGCAGAGGGAGCAGCTCTGCATACCCCACGCTACCAGGATTCCTCACTTGTTCAGCAGGTACGGAATGAGTGAACCTAGGCACTGGGGATACAGCTCCCTGTCATCAGTCCCCTGTCCCCTTAACATATGCAGGCTCCAGTGTGGGCCTCCCAAAGCCGAGGTCAGGCCCGTCACTCCCCTGCTCAAGAATAAAGGCCAAGATCTGTAGCCCCGAAGCCCGGAGCGATCCTCCCCGTTTCCTGCCACTCCCAGTCCCCCACCTCTTATATCCTAGGCACAGAGCTGCTCACCAGCACCTAAGCAGGCCCTCCAGAGCCACAATTCCGGGGGGTGCTCAGGGGTTTTCCTAGGAAAGGCCTGCTCCCTCCTCAGTTTGCTCTACTGGTTTTCTTCCTCCAGTACCTGGCTGAGTCTCCCTCAGGCAGCCTGAGCCTTTACACATTTGAGAGTTCCAGTCTGTTCTCCCATCTCTCCCCACACTAGTTGCTCCTTAAGGGCAGGTATTGTTTCTTATTTATTCATCTCTGTAACCCCAGCACAGTTCTTGCTAACATATTCAACAAAGGCTTCTTAAATGAATGAATGAATCATCTACTATGCTATGATAGAGATACTAAGGAATCAGAGAGAGTATGATCATTTGGCCAAAGGAAAGGGGTCAGAAAAACGTGTCACAGACAGGCTATGTAAGATGGGTTTGGAAGATCTGGAAAGATCTTACCAGGCAAAAATAACTGTCCATGTTGTGTGACTAAATTTTGCTTTTAATACAGGTCACCAATTGGCAACCAGGAGGCTGAATATGGCCTGCAGCTGCTTTCGTTCTGGCCATTTTAGGGAGGTCTGAACGGTGTTTTTCAAACTAACATAAGGAGGTAGTTGTTACGTTTGTTTACACCTTGAGTTGTCCTTCCTTTGACCAACTCTCACCCTTCTGTCACCTGCCAGGCTGGGAAGTGGGGCCCTGCATGCATGAGTTTGCCTCCTCTGGTCAGGGCCCCCGGTGCCTACTCAGTAGCCAAATTATTATTATTATTATTATTATTATTATTATTATTGCTCAGGAATGGGAGAACAACCTTGGCTCACTCAGACAGAGCCCCCATGCCATGTAAACCACATGGCCATGCCAGGTCCAGCCAGCTGGTTAGCAGCCGTGGGGAGGAAGACTCCAGCCCGGCAACCACAGGACCGTCCTCTCCGTCTCAAACTTGGCAAGGTGTGCAGGAGCTCCCCTCACAACGCTGGGAGGAGATGCAGGGCCTGGGCCAGGGCTTGCCTTGCCCTGATCCCCACCCCGCCACCCAGCCACTCAAAAGATAGAGAACAGCAACCCCAGACTCGCCTCAGTGGCTCCAGCCTCAGCAGACTGCATTTTGCATGATGGCCAGGCCTTTAGCTGAACACGAGGTGTAGTTACGGGTCTGCAACTGAGGGCCCAGACTTGTGTCCTCGTCCTGCTGTGTTTCTAGGGCACTGGGGGTGGCTGAGTAGACTTCCATGGCTCCCAGATGGAAGATGGCAGACCAGTTAGAGAAGGAACGGAGCCTTCCAACGCTGTCAGGTGCTGCCAGATACAGGCCCCACTGGCTCTGTGGAAATTCAGGTGACAGACACTCATTCCTTGCCCATCTAGCTGACTGCTGGGGCTCTCTGGACTTATCTCCCCTGCTGGCTCCTGTCACTGCCAGAACATCCTGGTTTCAACCTGCGTGCAACAGATCCACATGTGACAGCCACAGCCAGGTCCCTCAGTCATGTCGCAAACATGCATACAACACATAACACACTCACAGTCACACCACCCACCTTATCACATTGTCAGGTATGCAGTCTTTGGTGCTGGCTGCAACCCAGCCCTGTGCAGCCAGCCTCCCCCGCCCTTCATGGCTGACAGGTCTATAGCAGGTGTCCCCACTTCCCCTTGCAGACGTAACCCAGTGCCTTGCTAACAGGAGTTGTTGCCATCATTAGAAGGAAACCAAGAATTCACGTGTGCGTGTGCTCACACACACACACACACACACACACTCTAAGACTGTTTCTATAAGGCTTTGGAAATGTGTCCTGTAAAGGTTCTTTGGAAAGTTTACCTTCTCCATCCTATTTCGCTTTGAGGAACAGTACAAGGGATTTGTGTCCTTGAGTTCATAAGCCACCGAGCAGGAAAGGACAGAAACAGGGAGGTATGACCACAAAGAGCCAATCCCTTTCACCCCGGGAAGCTCTCTAGGGTTGTTCCAGACACATGAAATGACTTAGTTAGAAACACTGTCTCTTCCCCTCTGCCTCCCTCACCCTCCCAGTCCCCATCCGAGATGCCTACAACGGCTACTACATAAGGGTGGGTTCATTACGTGTGTCCCCTAACTGAATAGCTCCTCTAAGCTCTTCACATTGAGTTGGGGGGCAGTCAGGCTATAGGTACCCCCAAATTACTGCAGCCACTTGGCACCATGGGCCATCACTGGTGCCACTTTACCTAGTGGCTGCGCCCATCCATAGGCTCATTCTCCCACTCCAGCCCTCTGCCCCTTCCCTGTACCTTCTGCCCAGACACTTCCCACGCATGTGGGACTCAAGTGCTGCAGCGGCTGGGAGAGGACCTTCCAGCTGCCGCTGTGCCCCTCTAGTGTGTCCCAGTGAGCAGGGCCTTGCCAGCCTGGGGTCAGGCAGTTCTGCAGCTTCTATGGCCCTTGGGACTAGCTAATGCAAAGGAGCCCAGAAGCGAGAATGCGGTCCCCTGAACGTCCCTTCCCACCCCACACTTCTCTGCGGAGTCTCAATGCCAACAGGGCCAGTGAGGGCCAGGCAGAGAGCGAGAGAAACGCCTGCCAGCCTTCCCTTCACATTCAGCACTGTCCTGGGGAGGGCCCTGCCAAGCAACTTGAGTTCAATTCATACCTGGTGTCTGCAACCCATGTGCCCTGTGTGTGCCCAGCGGGCTGCCAGTGGGCAGGCTGTGCTGGGTTCTTTGCAGACTATAGATGGACGCCACTTGTGCTGTGCCATGTAAGCACAATCCCTTTCAATGGAATAACACCTCCCTCGGCAGCTGACTGACCAAGTCAGAAACACGAAGGACACATACCGCTGTTCTTCAGTGGCCTGCTTGGGGAGGGCAGAGCCAGTCAGGCTCGGCTGCTGTATGGTAGATGGCACGGAAACCTCTTAACGCAAAGCAGGTCAAACAGAGAACCTCCACCTTGCCAGAATGAAAGGTGCTGAACTCCACCTAGTCCAAGGGTCCCAAATGTGCCTTTAGGCACCAAACAGCTAATGGAAATGAAAGAGGAGAGGAGGTATAAGAAAATGGGAGGAGGGACAGGAACTAGAGCTCACCTGCCTTACAAAAAGGCATTTTAAATCATTCTGATGCGCCAATCAACAGAGCATGCCTGCGGGCCCTTACCACCTAATTGCTCAAGTGTGGGATTGCTGTTGGAGACAGAAGCCCAGAGAGAGAAATGGACTCATCCAAAGTCATTCAACTGGTCGGTGACAGAGGCCCCTCTGCACAACTATTTGGCAAAATGAGTCCTATGGAACCTTCATCTTATTTGTCCCTTCATTCCTTCAGCAAACAAGTCATGGTCCCCATGGTGCCCTGGGCAACCTCCTCTGCTGTCAGGGCCCCAGAAGTGAACAAAACACGCTCTCTGTCTTCCCAGCAAGGGAGTGGCAAGAAGCGGGTCTTGAAATCAAGGTGAGATGCAGAGAGCATGGGGCCTTGAATGCCAAGCCGAGGCGTTTGGATTTTATGCTGTAAACCACAGAGAAGCTGTGGGCAAGCCTGAGCAGGTCTCAGAGCGCTGCTCAGGTGGACTGGGGACAGGCCAGTGGGGTGATCAGGTGTAAGTAGAGGCCTAGAGAGTGGCTGAAGCAATCAACAGTCTAGGCCTGAGGTAATCAGGTTGGAGGTCACTAAGAAGAGGTGTGTATGACACTGCAAATAAACAGAGTGGGGCTTCTGGGTTGTGCATGTGTGTATGTTCGTGTGTGTGTGTGTGTGTGTGTGTGTGTGTGGGTGTGAGGGTGTGGGCCTGGGGTGAAGGAGATGGGTTGATAAAGAGGCAAGAAAAGGGAAAACTCAAAATGATTCCAAGATGGGGTGGGTAGCAGTAATGCCAACCAAGAGGAAGAAACCT
>PVIW01001463.1:0-74237 GCA_004026585.1 Noctilio leporinus | reverse complement strand
CTCAGTGCCTCTGGTTGAAATGGTCCAACGATTTAACAAATACTAATCAAATAAATAACGAAAATACATTCTCCACCCCTGGCCTCTTTCTGTCCCCCACTCCAAAACAGCTCTGTGGGAAAGTCAATTTGGGAATTTCCCACATGTGCCTATGACCGCAATGCCAGAGCAATGGTCTGAGTCAGCTCCGACCTTCAAAATTTGTATTTGCGTCTTGTATCAAAGGCAGCGTGCTGGCTGGGAGAGCCCTAGTGATGCTGTAAAGTAATTTCCAGTGTCACTTCGAGGTTACCTGGGACTTCTGTACTGGCTTCCAAAGGCCTGGGTCGCGGGGAAGCGAGAGGCCTGCCAGGCCTGCAACCAAACTGTCGAGCACATCTGAATGATTCACTCACCCCATACACCCCACAGGGATGGTCCGCTTGCCTCCCGTTCCCGCTCAAGTCACCGTTTCCTTTTCCCTCTGGAAAGAGGGTTCAGCACCAGCGAATAAGGCCAACCACTGCGGGGTTCCCAAAATAGACAAAGCCTTCCAGTCCAAGCGTCCACCCCAGGAAGGGGACTGAAACAGCTGCAGCTGAAACTGAAGCTGGGGGATGCACAGGGCTCTGGAAAAAGAATAGGGGCTTTGCAGTCCAACTTTGATTCCAAGCTCGGCTTGGCCTCCTACCAGATGCATGGTCTGGTCATAGTTTCCTCATGTGTAAAATTGAAATTATGATATATCCTGCTCAGGGTTACTGTGTGTGTTACTGTAGACAGTCGGAGCGCCAGGGGAGTCTCCCTTATGGGCCAAGATGGTGTCAGGGGGAGGGTCTTACACTAAAGCCGCAGAAAGCTAGAGATATGGATAGGGCCCCAAGCTGCCAAAAGCTAGTAAGATAATTGGGTAGGAAAAAAGCCCTCCCCCTCCTCATCCCCATTAGAACCTGGGTTTCAGCAGAAAGATTGACATGGTCTTTGTGATGGGAGTCCACCATTCTCCCAGGTTATGCAGTAGCTGAATAAAATCTCTTGCCTTTTTTTTTTCTAAACTTTTTTTTTATTTTATTGTTGTTGTACTACATCCATCCCCTTTTTGCTCCCCTCTGTCCCCCTCCCCACCCACCCATTCCCCCCAAAGTCAATCCCACCTGTTGTCCATGTCCTCTTGCCTTTTTTAAAAACATTTTTTAATATCTTTTTTAAAAGATTTTATTTATTTTTAGAGAGAGGAGAAGGGAAAGAGGCAGAGAGGGAGAGAAACATCAATGTATGGTTGCCTTTCACCTGCCTGTCCAGCTACGAACTTGGCTAGAGACCTGGGCCGCAACCTGCCCATGAGCCCTGGCTGGGAATCGAACCAGCGACCCCTGGGTTCACAGGTTGGCACCTTATCCACTGTGCCACCACCCAGGGGCTTTTTTAAACATTAAAAAATATATCTTATTTATTATTTTTCAGAGAGAGGGGAAAGGAGAGAGGCAGAGAAACATCAATGTGTGGTTGCCTTTCACCTGCTGCCAGCTACGGACCTGGCTGGAGACCTGGCTTGCAACCTGGTTATGTGTCCTGGCTGGGAATCAAACCAGTGACCTTTGGGTTTGCAAGCTGGTGCCTTATCCACTGTGCCACCAGCCAGGGCTCCAAACCTCTTGTCTTTTGCATCAGCACCTGCCTCACGACTTTGGCTTTTGTGGAGGCAGGCAGCCAAACCTCCATTTTGTTCGGTCACATGAGGATGCATGTGCAGTTCCTAGCATGTAACAAACGCTCAGTAAAAGTTACCTTCATTTTTCATATGTTCTGCTTTTGAAGACAAGGTTTTTTTCAATAAGGGGCAGATGTCCCACCAGGATACCACCTGGTGAGAGGGCTGGGTAGGGAGAAGAACCGAGAAGAAGGGAAAAGGTGTCGGTATGTCATCTTATGCAGAGGGGATTCAAAAGATGCAGCCAAGAATTGATGGCACAAAAACAAAACAGTCAGTATATTGCATAAGTTACTATATTAACCAATAAAGGAATAAAAATGGCGACAGAGCTATATAAATGGTGGTGAATCAACTATCTTAGCAGGAAGTCAACTGATAATTTTCAAAGATTGGTAAAAGAAGGAATAAAACAAGTGCTCTATTTAGAAAAATGAGGGTAAGTGCTGGAAGAAAGGAACAAAAATCAGCTGTGTCCCGAAAGGAGCCTGGGGTTGGTGGTTCCTGCATGGCACTGTGGTTTCTTTCCATGGTCATGTTTCACTTAGATTGCCA
Source organism: Noctilio leporinus (assembly GCA_004026585.1). NCBI lineage: Eukaryota > Metazoa > Chordata > Mammalia > Chiroptera > Noctilionidae > Noctilio > Noctilio leporinus. The sequence continues at coordinate 71,992 of PVIW01001463.1, read as the reverse complement.
AAATCCAGCTAGGACTATGAAAAGTCCAGGGAATCATGCATGTCCACCAGCTTAAGGAAGGGCTCACCGCATCACAGCTGCCACGTTCTCCACTTCAACCCCCTCCCACCCCTGCATGCTGTGGGCATCCTTCATTTGAGGCAGACCAAAGCCTTTAGAAGGGGGAGAAATTTGACTTGTTCCATTTCTCAAAGAAGCTCCCTTGCAAGGAGCAGAGGTAGCACTGAGTAGCAGGGGGCACTGGCCTACTTTGGCAGTCCTTTACAGAACACATCCTCCACTGGGAGGGACATACCTGTTCCACTCCTGGGTCCCCTGGATAACGGGCAGTTCATGCCAGCTGACCACAGATAACATCCCGAGGTGCCTGGACGTGGTACGTACGGCTACCCAACTCTACCTTTCTGCACCCTTGTCCGCAAGGGGTACAGGTGGTGAGGTCTGCGCCAACTTCCAGCCCAGGAGCCCACTGTCCTCAATCCCACTGCTCACAACTTCTGCCTGGAGGCTCCTCTCCTCAAGGTTCACTCCGCCAGAAAGAACCTATGGCCTAATCTGTTCATTGCCATTATGCCCAACAGAAATGTAAAGATTGCTTCAAGGGAAAGTTTAAAACGTTCACCTTTGGGCAGAGGGAGAATTAGAAACATTTTGCCTAGGGCCAGCCCAGAGCCAGAATACACTGCAACACTCAAACTCTCATTCGAGCCTATGCGCACGTGCGCACATACACACAGACAGGGAACACGCACATACACACTCCAACTGATGATTGCTGATAACCTTTTTCTTTTGTCAAGTCTGCCATGGTGGCTCTAGTCAGTTCTTCTCTCTCTCCATTCTTTTCCCTTATGATGTATTTGTGGTATAACTCATATGTCATACAATTCAAACAATTAAAGTATACAATTCGATAGTTTTTGCAGAGTCACAGAGTTGTATGTCCGTCACTACAGTTAATTTTAGAACAGTTTCATCACTCCCATAAAGAAACCCCATTTACCTGGCTGGTGTGCCTCAATGGATTGAGTGCCAGCCTGTAAACTGAAAGGCTGACTGTTCGATTCCCAGTCAGGGCATGTGCCTGTGTCATGGGCCCTGGTTGGGGGCAACTGAGTGATGTTTCTCTGGCACATTGACGTTCTATCTGTCTCTGACTTCTTCCCTTCCCCTCTTTCTAAAAATTAATAAATACAATTTAAAAAAGAAACCCCATTATTTCTCCCCCACAGCCCCTGACAAATACTAATCTATTTTCTGTCTCTTTGGTTTTGCTTATGGAACCATACAATATGCAGAATTTTGCGACTGGCTTCTTTCACTTACCATAGTGTGTTCAAGGTTCACTGATGTTGTAATATCAGTACTTCATTCCTTTTTTCATTTTTATTTATTTATTCATTTTTCAATGTATGGTTGCCTTTCACCTGCCTCTAGCTACAGACCTGGCTGGAGACCTGGTTGGAGACCTGGTTATGTGTCCTGACTAGGAATTGAACAAGCAACCTTTGGATTTACAGTCCGGTGCCTATCCACTGTGCCACCAGCCAGGGCTCGACTCTTTTTTTTAAAGAATGATTTTATTTATTTGGTTTTGGGGAGAGGGGAAAGGAGAAAATAGGGAAAGAAACATCAATGTGCGAGAGAAACATGGATTGGTTGCCTCTTGCACACTCCCAACTGGGGACCTAGCCTGCATCCCAGGCATGTGCTCTGACTGGGAATCAAACTGGCAAAACCAGTGACCTTCTGCTTCACAGGGTGACGATCAACGCACTGAAGCCACACCAGTCAGAACTCATTCCTTTTTATGAATGAATAATACTCCATTGTGTGGATCTGGATATACCATAGTTGTTTATCCATTCACACACTGAACAGAGAATTCAAGAGTGAGATATCTTGATAAAAACCTGTCCATGGATGATGGACAGAGTAAATTAGAGTTCACAAGAATACATAACTGAGAGGTCAGGGCACTACAGTGGGCATGGTCTCCTAGTAGCCATTCCTTAGTATGCCCAAGCTTCCTTTACAAAGGCAAGGCAGGCAGTGTCCCCAGTGAACAGATATGTTGGTATCTGCCCCTGAACCCCTGTGGCCCTGCAGCCAGGGGATGAGGCTGCCACCTGTGGGCATAAAGGAGCAATGGCTACCCAGAATCAAGGCACAGACAGGATAACAAGAAGGGAGAGAAGTGAGAGCTGCTGTAGCTGCCTCTGTTCTTTGGGGTCCTGCATGCCTTTAAAACTCACCGTTCCCTTGATAAAGTGCTCAGGATGAGTCAGTCAAGAGACACAACTGGAGAGAGGGTGTGAATTTAAAAGAAGACATCTCTCCTAGGGGCACAGACTGATCACACCATCCATTGAGGTAAGAGTTTCCCAGCCTGGCTAGTGTTCAGAGATTTAAGCTACAGAGGCAGAAGGCGAGGCAGAGAGAGAAGGGAAATGATCTCTCCCTGACAGCAGGGAAGGGATTGCTGAAGTAGTTAAAAGTCATGGCAATGTCACAGGCAGCTTTTCCACAATATTGGACTCAGGCTGCATTTCTCTAGAGACCACATGGGGGCTCTTTTGTGTTTTTGCCAATATTTAGTGAAGATAGCTTTTCCTTGTCTCTTACCAAAAAATTAAAATGAAATTTCAAAACTATAGCTGTACCGGCAGCAAAGCAGGCCTTACATAACCGCAAGCAGTTCTGGGGAATGAAATGATTTCTGCTGCCCCAGGACCCAGAACGTTTTACACATAATCACTGCTGTTTCCTCTTCTGATTAACGCCGGGACCTGGAGAACTGCTTTCTTCCTTCAATCAGGAAAAAGACAAGGATGTCATCTCTTGCCACTTCTATTCAAAGTTGCACTAGAAGTTCTAACAAGACCATTAAGGCAAGAAATAAAAATTTAAAAAACACTGAAATAGTAAAGGAAGAAGTAAAACTATTTCTATTCAAAGGTGATATGATCTTATATATACAAAATCCTTTTAAAAATCCATTAGAGCCCTGGTCGGTGTGGCTCTGTGGATTGAGTACCAGCCTGTGAACCAAAGGGTCACTGGTTTGATTCCCAGTCAGGGTATATGCCTGGGTTATTGGCCAGGTCCCCAGTTGGGGGCACGTAAGAGGCAACCACGCATTATTGTTTCTTTTCCTCTCTCCCTCCCTTCCCTTCTTTCTAAAAATAAATAAATAAACTCTTTTAAAAAATCTATTACATTTAACAAGTGAATTTACCAAAGTTGCAGGGTACTAGGTCAACATGCCAAAATCAATTGTATTTTCTACATATCAGCAACAAATAATGCAAGAATAAAATTAAGAAAACAATCTTATTTATCAAAATTAATAGCATCAAAAGGAACAAAATAGGGATACATTTAACTGAGTAGGTGCAAGAATTATACACTGAAAATTACAACACATTGAAGAAAGAAATTAAAGAAGGCCAAATAATTGAAAATACATTTTCTGTTTATTGACTGAAAGATTTAATATTAAGACATCAGTACTGGCCAATGTGATCTACAAATTCCATGCAATTCCTATCAAAAACCCAATGGCCTTTTTATGAACAAATGCAAGAGCTAATTCTAAAACTTATATGGACTCCCAAGGGACCCCAAATAGCCAAATCACTCTTGACAAACAGCAAAGTTGGAGGACTCACACTTCTGGATTTCTAATCATACTAAAAGCTACAGTAATCAAAACCATATGGTAGCCTGGCTGGTGTGACACAGTGGATAGGCGCTGGCCTGCAAACCCAAAGGTCACTGGTTTGATTCCCAGTCAGGACACAAAACCAGGTTGCAAGCCAGGTCTCCAGCCAGGTCTGTAGCTGGAGGCAGGTGAAAGGCAACCATACATTGATGCTTCTCTTCCTCTCTGCCTCCCTCCCTGCCCTTCTCTCTGAAAATAATGAATAAACTCTATTTTAAAATGGTACTGGCACAAATATAGACATAGACAAGTGGAATAGAGTTGAGATTCCCGCAATAAGCCCACACATTGATGGACCACTGATTTTTGGCAAGGGTACCAATACCACCCAATGGAAAAAGGGTAGTCTTTTTAACAAATGGTGCTAGAATCTATAAAAATTAACTATAAATTATCAAAGACCAAGCTATATGAGCTAAAATTATAAAGTTCTTAAAAGAAAGCATAGGGGTAAATTTTGATAATCATGCATTTGGTAGTGGATTCTTAGATATAACATCAAAAGCATAAGCAAAAAAGAAATAGATAAATGGGACTTCATTAAAAGTTTATAACTTGAAGCCCTGGCTGGTGGCGTAGTGGATAGGTATCAACCTGCAAACCCAAAGGTTGCTGGTTCGATTCCCAGCCAGGGCACATAACCAGGTTGCAAGCCAGGTCTCCAGACAGGTCCATAGCTGGAGGCAGGTGAAAGGCAATCATACATTGATGTTTCTCTCCCTCTCTGCCTCTCTCCCTTCCCTTCTCTCTGGAAATAATAAAATTTTAAAAACATTTAAAAATTTTATAACTTATGCCCTGGCTGGTGTGGCTCAGTGGATGGAGCACTGGCCTGTGAACCAAAGGGTCACTGGTTCCATTCCCAGTCAGGGCACATGTTTGGGCTGCAGGCCAGATCCCCAGTAGGGGGTGTGCAAGAGGCAACCACACACTGATGTTTCTCTTCTTTCTCCCTCCCTTCCCTTCTCTAAAAATAAATTTAAAAAAACTTTTTTCACTTGGTGCATTAAAAGACACTATCAAGAGAGTGCAAGGACAATTCACAGAACCAGAGAAAATATTTGCAAATCCTGTACCTGATAAGGGTCTAGTATGCAGAATATATTAAGAATGATTTCAACTCAACAATAAAAAAGACAAATCACTCAGTTATTAACATAAATGGGCAAAGAATTTGAATAGATGTTTCTCCCAAGAAAATATACAAGCAACCAACAAACACTTGAAAAGATGTTTAACACCATGACTCAATAGGGACATGCAAATCAAAAGTACAATGAGATGCCACTTAAAGCCCACCGGGATGATTATAATCAAAAGGACACCCAATAACAAGTGTTGGTATGAATGTGGAGAAATGGTGTTAACACTTTGGAAAAACAGTTTGGCAGTTCCTCAACAGGTGAAATATAGAGTTACCATATGATTCAGAAGTTCCACTCCTAGGCTCCAAGATAATTGACAACATATATCTGCACAAAAACTTGCCATTCAAATGTTTATCAACTGATAAATGGATAAACAAAAGGTGGCATATCCATACAATTGGCAAAAATAAAGGAATGAGAAATACTGATACATCCTACAACATAAATGAATCTCAAACCTTCATGCTAAGTGCAAGAAGCCATTTACTAAAAAAAGCCATATTGACCCCTGGCTGGTGTGACTCAGTGGATCGAGCACCGGCCTGTAAAACTAAGTGTTGCTGGTTCAATTCCCCAGTCAGGGTGCATAGCCAGGTTGCAAGCCAGGTCTCCAACCGGGTCCCCAGATGAAGGCAGGTGAAAGGCAACCATATGTTGATGTTTCTCTCCCTTTCTTTCTCCCTCCCTTCCCCTCTCTCTAAAAATAATGAATAAAACCTTTTTAAAAAGAGGGCATATTGAATAACGGCATTTATTTGAAATGTCCAGAATGGACAAATCCATAGAGGCAGAACGTAGATTAATTGTTACTTAGCACTGGGGAGTGGAGGAGTAGTGGAAGGTGAAGGAGTGGGAGTAATGGCTAAAACGATATAATATTTATGTGGAGGTAATAAAAATGTTCTAAAATTGATTGTGGTGATGAGGGTACAGATCTTTAAATGTAGTAAAAACCTTTGAATTGCACACTTTTAATGGAAGAATTTTACGGTATATAAATTCATGTCAATTAAAGCTTAAAAAAATACTTTCATTAAAACCAAGCTACATTTTGGGTGTAACTATATTTCAAAAGTACACCAGTCTTAACTCTTATTCTTATACCGGTAACAAATATTTTTGGATTAAGTTTTTTTAGAGTAAAGTGGCCTGTCTCTTGGGGGCCACGCTTGGCCAATTTCTCAATCTGGAGGAAGTAACAGGGCTGTGGCTGCAAGGCCGTGGCTTGGCAGGCAGGTGAGAGCCCAGATGGGTGGGGTGTCCGTCTCCACCGGCTTCCCAATCCTTCCGCATCCCCTAGTTTTCTTTTCCATCCTCAATCAACTTACTCCTTATGGAGGCACCTTTCTTCTCTTGTGTCCAGTGCTTGGATTTTGGTATTCTATAATGCATTTGAAACTTCCAGCCTTCAGATTCTCTGCAGTTGAGAGAGTCTGAAGTTAGGACACCTGGGCCCAAATGTCACTATCCTAGCCCTGTACCCTTGGCAGGCCACTTAATGCAGTTTCCTCATCTGCAAAGTAAAAATAACAATGCCTACCTCTAAGGTTGTTTTGAAGATTCAATGAGATACTATATATGAAAGTGTCCACTGAATTGAATCCAACATCCTGTCCAATGTCAAGAGAAGCCATTCAGTTTAACCAGTTAATAGCGGCTAACCTCCTTTAGAGAGGAATTAGGAAACAAGGAACAGGCAGGGAGCAGAGAAAGGGCTGGATTCTATTTCCAGGCTGATGTCTATGCACGGTACAACCAGGATGTTGCTATCCAATTCCTCGCAGTGTGGTTTGGGGACAGCCCTATAAATACTCCGTACAAAATATGGCCCTTCTCCTGCTCCCCCTCTGCCCCACTGCTGCCCAGAAATGGCCTATCTCAGCCCTGTGAATGGCAGATGCAGCGATCGAGCCAACAACTGCTGTTCCCTGCATGGTGAAGTGGCATGGTGAAGGTCCAGAGTCAAGGACCTTTATTGTTTCTAGCAACCGGGAGAAGTTGGAAACGGACTTTAGTGAAGAAACTACTACCACGCCACCATGATTGGCCATCATTTCTGGTCTGAGATAGGCAGCCCATGCAGCACCTCGGCTAAATCCATTTGGCTACTTGGGAGTTCAGATCAAGACACCATGGGAAGGAGCTTGAAAACTCTCAGTTACACTGAGGCTGTAGGATTATCAGCAACTCGCAGTTCTCTAAGCTCCCTGGGGACATCCTCCTCCCTGAGCTCTCCCCTGGGGCCTGGAGTGCAGCCTACCCTAGCTCCCCACCTCCCACCAAGTAAACATTCTCGATCCACTATAGAAACCTTAAACCCTATTCAAAACGCAGCCCTAAGGTCACCTCAGGCAGGGAGTTTCCTCTGGAGCTCCTTCCCCCACAGCTGCCAGATGTGAGCCTCCGTCCTCTGGATCTCTTCACACTTCCTCTCCCAAGGCATTTATCACATTCTGTCATGTGTAACGGCTATTTATGTGTTTGTCTTATCCTTCCTTCTCTACTATAGCTAGGGACTGGAGCCAGTTCACCTCTGTCCCCCCATAGTGCCTGACACATGTAAAAGCTCATTCATTCAGTCAGCACATTCTTGGGTGCTGGCTGCGTACTCAGAAGGCAGACACCTTGGGCCTGCGCAGAACCCTGCTACCACCTTCAAGTCCCCTTAGCTGAGACTTGTCTCCAAGCTACTCCTTTTTCACCTTACCCTAGGACACAGCAAGCCGGTGGGGGAGGGAGGTCTCTAAAAACAGGGCAATTACAAAAAAAGATGAAGCTGTTAGGAACATGCTTACTCTTAAATGCTTGTGTGCAACTCAGCCCAATGCTACCTCAGCCCCGTCCTATACCAGGTCCCCTTGGAGGACTGTACCCCTAGGGTAACCTACAAGGCTGAGTGCCAGATAGAATTCCTTCCTAATCCCAGACTTTGTACCCTTTCCTGCTGACCCTGTGCTCCCACCACAGGGGGTTACTGAACATGTGCACATGGTCCCAGGAGACGGCATACAATGAATTACATGCCTTGAGAGTTCTGCTTTCTGGAAACTTCCAGCCTAAGACAATGTAAGGGGCCTATTCTATGGCCTGACTTTGTGGTTTAGGGGGCACAGAGGGGCACGCTATTGCACCTTAGTCCCATGAGGGGCCTGCGGAGGTGAGCTATGGCTCTAACATCAAGGAGGAAAGCAGGACTGTTAGATGCAAGGACCCTTACTCATCCCAGCATTCAGGAGAGAACTAAGCTGCATTCTTGGGTGTATTGTCTTTGAATTGAATGTGGGCCAGTGCCCAGACCACAGGATTAGAGGATTAGGGGGCATAGTTGGATTTGTATCCCAGCTCAGCTACTCATTAACTGTGGGGAGATTAGGTCTCCTTTCTGAGCCGCACTTTCCTCATCTATAGTATGAAGTTAGTTAATAACCCACTCAGAACCCTCAGCGCTCCAGTCATCAGCCGAGACCTTGCCAGAATGAAATTTAGGGCATGAGAAAGAAGAGAAGATAGATTATATACTTTTTTATACTTCTGAAAATTGTTGTGTATTTAGAAGAGGCTGCCATAGAAAGGTCCTGTCATCCAGGCCAACAGGAACCATAGAGATCTTCTTGTCCAACTGTCTCACTTCATTGATGGAAAAACTATGACCCAGAGAGGTAAGGTCTGTCTGAGGTCACCCAAACAATACAATGCCAGCGGAATGTCCCTACAATAAAGGACCACTGAAGCTGGCTTTCACAAAGAACTGACTATTGGTGCTCTACTGGCTCCAGTGCCCAAAATCCAAGGCCACTGATCCTGAGAGTTTGATTATCTAAGAAGAGTCTATCACCAATAAAACTGTGTGCTTTCCTTTGGTTTAGGCTGTGAGGAAACATTAAAAGTGACTAATGAGGAAATTCAGGGGACAATGGGAATGTTGATTATCTTAATTGTGGTGGTGATTTTATAGGTGCAGGCAGGTATCAAAGCTATCAACCAACTTGTATATTTTAAATAAATGTAATTTACTCTAAGTCAAATATGCCCCAAAAACACTATTAACCCTGGCTGGTGTGGCTCAGTGGACTGAATGCTGGCCTGCAAAGCAAAAGATTCTTGGTTTGATTCCTAGTTAGGCCAAGTACCTGGGTTTTGGGCCAGGTCCCCAGTTGAGGGCACACAAGAGGCAACCACACAATGATGTTTCTTTCCCTCTTTCTCCCTCCCTTCTCTCTCTAAAAATAAATAAATAAAATCTTCTTTAGAAAAAGACAAAATAAACTATTTAAAAAAGAGTAGAGTAGATAGGCCTAAATGGTGAGCTGAGTAAGAGCTTAAGAGGGTCTGAATATTGCTAACGTGGACTCGAAGTAGCTTTGTTGTTCAAGATCAGCATTCCTTCTGCTGGGTTTCATGGAGGCACCACAGGCAGCTTTCTTCAAAGTTGTTATAACTGTCCCCCCACCCACCCAGAGCCTAGAGGCTCCTTCCTCTTGGCTGCTCAGCTGGTACAGAGCGTGGGACTCACTGGGCAAGGTCCTCAGGCCGTGTTCTGCTCTGTGGCCCATCCTGTGGTATCTTAGGGCAAGCCCGGGATCGAGGCAGGACTAGCTTTTCTGACTTCTTCCTCTCTAAGGATTTAGGGGAAACCTGTAGCCTGAATTGAATGAAAACTCAAAAAGCTGGTGTAGGAATGAAACGGTTAATTTAAGTCAATCAAAAGATTTCCATCACCTCCCACCCCCTGTCATTTTCCTTTGCCTCACAGCAAGGGCACATATGTCCCAACTGAGAGTTACTTCCAAGTCCCAGAATTGACTTTTTCTTCTTTTGCTTCCCCAAGTCAACAAATGGTTTCTTTCTTTCTTTCTTTCTTTTTTCTTTTTTTTTTTTTTTGAGGATTTACTGTGTGCAAAGCTAGGCCCCGTGGGACATAAGGATGCCTAAGCCAACTCTCTACCTCCACGTAAACTCCCGACCTTGGACACAAATAACTCTCATGCTGGGCAAAAAGTGATACATGTGATGAAGAATTCCCAAGTGCTGTAGCACTGCAAAAAGGGAGAGTGATCGCTTCCACCCAGGGCATTAGGAATGGCCCTTCATAGAGGAATGGCCCATAGAGCTGAGCCCCAATAGATGGGTCATTGTTCCTTAACAATTAGAAATGCTGTTTGAGTGGTGTTTTCTATTTTATAAAGTTGTTTTCATATCACTGTCTCATCACAACCATTTTAAAAGGAAGCTGGGCTGTTATCATTAGCCCCATTTTAGAGGGAAGTAAACTGAAGCTCACAGAGGGTAAGTTTGGTAGGTGACATTCAACCCATGGCTTTAGAGTCTAACTCCCCTTACCATTCCATGAACCTGCTTAATAAGCAGTGAAAGGTGCAAGAAGGCCAAAAAGCCAGGAAAGCCATGGTGAGTATGTCAGTCAGCAGGAAAATGAGGATTGTGTAAGGAAGCAGTGAATCACAAGAACTGGAAAGGATGCTTGAAACCCATTTATTGTACCAACCCTGAGAAAGAAGACATCTACTAAAAAGGACTGCTGGTGGCTAAGTGGGCTCAAATTTTTAAAAAACAGCCTAGCATCCATGTCTACGCAGGTCATGCAAACTGCACGTCATGCAAACTGCACTTCAAGGTCAAGCCTGCACTGACCCATCTGCCTCTGCACTGCACTGCCTGCCTGCACTGTGTTCCTGCCATCTGAGCCAGCTCTTGTAAAGAAGTTCCCTGGAGTCCTATTTCAACCAATAAGACTGAGGCTTTCACCATCCAATCAGAACTGCAAAGCTCTAAACAACCAGAGGGCTTCTATTCTGACCAATCAGGACAGTGCCTTTTGAACCAATCAAACTGAGAGAATTTGGAGTCCTCATTTGCATGAGAACAGACCAATCAGGGGCCAGGACTGAGGACTCCTGTTCATATAAGCCAGCTTACCTCTGGCTATGAAAGTGCACTTTCCTTTTTCACCAAATACTAAGAACTGTGTTTCCTTGGCTAAGCTGAAGCACTGAAGCTGTTCTGCCAAAACAGGATGGAGCAGACTGGTGCGATCCAAAGCAGACCACTGAGGAGCAGCGCAAAGTTTTCTAGCCAGAGAGAGGCCTGACCCCAGGCCTGCCTCATAGCTGTATTGTTTTCACAGCCATACTGTGTCTCCATTGTGCTGTTTCGGACTGAATAAAGTTTCCTTCTTCACCATACCCCAAACTGGGGATTTGTGTTGGTGTTGAACTAATGCCAACAACCATTGGTTGACAGCTGGTAGCTTTAAATGACTAAAATAAAGATCTGTATATTCCTTGTTTTATAAGACTAGGTATAGATGTTAACTAGACTTATTGTGGCGATCATTTTGCAATTTAGACAAATATCAGGTCATAAGGCTGTACACCAGAAATTAATACGTTATATGCCAATTAAACCTCAATTTAAAAAAGTAGGGTTAGAATTAGTGCTTGGAAGAGAGATGGGGACAAAACCAGTGATGTACATAAGGAACTACCTTTGCTTTGATTTTAGATGCCCTTCAGCCATGAGTAGATTTTCAGAGAAGACACATGGAGACACTTATCCAGGTAAAATAACAAAAGTCACTTCCTTCAGAGCAGCTTGCTTCTTAGCTCCTATGGAGGGGGCACTAGGGTCAGGGAGCAGAAGGCAATGAAAGAGGGTAGGAAGATAACGGGAGGGCCAGGAAGGGAAATCAGGCTCCAGGCCACATCCTGACAGGCAGCCAGGCCCAACCCAAAGGCTCTCCAGAGATGCTCTGGCCAGTTTCCTACTAGGACAAATTCAACTTTAATTAATTTGTTTTCCCCTTCAGCTCACTGTTGTTGTAGGCAGAAAAGAAAGCCCTGAAAGCCCTTGTGTTGGGACCTTTGGTTAATCATCCAGTCAGCACGGCCACGCTGGGCAAGAAAGGGCAGGCTCCCATTGAGGCAGTAGAAAGTGCATGTGAGTCAGGGAACCTGGGGCGTTACTGAGCTTCTCTGTGCCTCAGTATCCTCAAGTGTCAAATGATACCTCCGGGGCTGATGGGAGAATTCGCCAGAGCTTAACCAGATGGAGGCCTAGTGCAGTGCCCAGCTCCCAGTAGGGACTGAATAAATGCCAGCTTCCTCAGTTCCTCCCCACTGCACCTAGAACGGCCACCAGGGAGTGCCCACAACATACTGGAGCAAGGAGTAGACTCCCAAGCAGATGAGCCTAGTGTAGATTTCTTTAGGCCAACGTTTATGAATGCATCCCATGTAATGTTTTGGGAGGATAAGGGCTGGGATAGTGTAAAGTGAAAGAAAAGATTTGAAAAAAATCCTCTTTCTGGAGGGTCCAGGCAGGCGTGTGGCGGTTGTTGGAGGTAAACTATTGAGTACAAGAGATTCTGCTAAAGCAGAGTAATTTGAGGTTTAATCACTGCTACATCTGCCTTGAAATTCAGCCAGAAAAGTATTAGAGGAAGCTAACGAGGAAATAAAATATAGCCAACAGCCCAGTTATCTGTGCTCACCGAGGAGACTATTAGTAGATCTAATAGATTAGTAAAGGTATTCTAGGCTTTCCTTGCTCCCACCAGAAATTCAGAAACAGGAAGTCCCCTGAAACTAAAAGATGGTAATTCCTGTCACACAGCTGTCCTGGCAACTTTCTGCTTACGGGACTCTTCTTAGAGAGGCAGGTCACTCTAAGGTGATGTGCTCCAATCTCCAGTCACCAATGGGGCACATTCCTGATTTTGACCCCAAAAAGAATATACCTGCCAAAAAAGACTCTTCATGGTTAATTGGGATCAAATTCATAACTGGTATCTGCAGGGGTCTCTCACGCACACTGCATACTAGAGGAAAGCCACAGGTATTGTGCTCCTACTGCCTGCATCAACCCTTATAAGAGAGTTCTTAGGATCATATTTCAACCAATAGGGTTGAGACTTTCCCTGTCTGATCAGAGCTGTACAACTATAGCCTCATTTGCATCTTCACTGACCAATCAGAGCAGCTCCTTTCCAACCAATCAGAACAGTGCTTTTTGGACCAATCAGACTGCTCTCTTCATTTGCATGAGGAGAGACTACTCAGGGATCAAGAGCAGATACTCTTCTCTATAAAATCCAACCTCCCTTCTGTCTGTGGAGTACAGTTTCAGTTTCCGTTGATGATCGCATTTCCCTGGCTGGAACCACAACATCAGGATGAGAACACAGAGCTGCCTCAGCCAAGCTGTTCCACAGCTGTGCTATACTGCAATTGAGTTGTTTGCACTGAGTAAAGTTTCTCTCCCCCTTCACTGTACCCCGAATTGGGAACTCCTGTTAGAGTTGAATTGGCAGTGGTGACCTTCAGTTGATACCACATACCACCTGAACTTTTATTTTGTTATTTGCCTTTAAATTTCTCACTTTCTCTTAAAGAAACTGTATCTCTCATGTAAATGGAAAACCACTACTACATGACTTAAAGAAACCACAAAACAAATGCATTGCTATTTAAATAAAAATACTTATGTTCCATTTAAAGCAGGAGATGTACCCCCGCCCCCTACTGCCAGGAGAACATGGGTCCACTTCAGGAAGTTGGCTCTAGACAGGATTACTGCCTCAAGAGTGAAGCCTCCATTGACAGCCCCAGCGGCAAAACTCCTGCCCAAACAGGAAACCAGCTGGGGTGAAAGGGCTCTGATGAACAGCTGGTTTGGTACATGGTCTCTTTAGGCCTTGCTTGGAATCTCCCCCCAGGTTATGGAAAGTTGGATGGCACCCACTCCTACTTTCAAGGTAGGCAGGGGACTCGGCAGGAAGGCAGACTGGTGAGCAAGCAGCCGCACTGCCCTGGCTCTTGGGGGTTCAGATTGCACTCACTGCTGTATCCGAAACCTGCATTCAGGAAACTTATCTATTTAATATGCTGTGAATTGTATTTTATTGCAATGATTTCCTCCTTCCACTCCTGTATTATTTTATCAACTTCCCATTGGCAAAGCCAGATGTCTCAGGAGCCCAAAGAGAAGTATGTGGGCCTGGTCCCCAGGTGGGTAACAAACAGCCCCCAGGCCACCTGTGGTTGTATGGACAGTGGAGTCAGTGAGAGGACTCCAAGAGAAATATGAAACTGAAGAGCTGTGTCCCTTCTCCACCTGGAAACCCTCCTACTATTACTCTTGCCTGCTAAGAACTGGGGGTCAAGGTGCTTCCTTTCTGTTCTTTTGTTTTTCATGAGGGTCACCAGCTCTTTACACTCCCTCTGAGATCAAGTAGCAAAGGAAATTTCCAGATGACATTTTTAGTGATCAGTTCAAGCATTTTGACAGTTAAGCTTTTTCATAGATCCATTTTCTATTCCTCATCTTACACTAACGGAGAACGAATGGGCAGGCTTCTAAGATAGGAGAAAACTGCTTGATAAACAAACAAAAACAGACTTTTGGCATGGAGAGACATAGATTTATCTACTCTTTTTTTTTTTTTTTAACCAGAAAATGGGTTCAAAGAAATCTGCCCTTTCTTGCCTTTTCCCCTCCTCTCCATTCCCTGAGTCTTTTTCTCTCCAGGGTAGCTGATTGGCTGTCACAGTATGGTGTGACTATATGGCTCAGATGACCAAAAAAAAAAAAAAACAGAGAGAATCCAAAAAATCCTAGGGCTTTAGGGAAGGGCCAGGTCTACACACATGGGCGGAGTGGAAAAGGCAGCAGGACTGACTGGTTGCCGGGTTGCAGCCTTTGATGTATGTGGAGAGTCCAGAGGAAACAGACTATCCAACAAAGACTTAAGTCCAGGTAATTCTAATCTATAAAACAATGGGCATTTCCAACTTCCACGGGGGCCTGGAAAACAAGGCAAAATGCACACCTTCACAAGCAGGCCACAAACTTAACTGTTTAGCACTGTGAAAAGAGGGTCAATTGATCATTAGGGAAATACAACTCAAAACCACTTCACACCCGCTAGGATGATTACAATAAACATGACAAACAATGATAAGTACTGGTGAAGATGTAGAGAAGTTGAAATTCTTGTGGGCATTGCTGGCGAAAATGTACAATGCTGCAGCCACTGTGGAAAATAGCAGTTTCTCAAAAACAAAAAATCCAAAAGTATACCCAAAAGAATTGAAAGCAGGAACTTGAACAGATATTTGCACACCCATGTTCATAGTAATATTATTCATAACAGCTGAGAGGTGGCAGCAAACCAAATATCCATTAATGGATAAATAAAATGTGGTCTACACGTACAAAGGTATACGAGGTCTGTCCCAAAAGTATGGAGCCAATGTCAATATAATTAAAACAGTTTGCACGGCTGATACTTTCGGGACAGATCTTGTATTAGTCAGCTGTAAAAACAAAGGACATTCTGACCCGCGCTACAACATGGATGAACCTTAAGGTCACCATGCTAAGTGACACAAACAAAGTACAAAAGGATAAATAGCGCATGATTTCACTTACATAAGGTCCCTGGAGTAGTCAAATTTATAGGGTCAGAAAGTCTATTAGTGGTTTATAAGGGGGGGCGGCGTTCAGTGGATGTTGTTTCAGTTCTGGAAGATGAAGTGTTCTGGGACAGCTGCACAATACTGTGGCTGCGTTTAATATCACCGAACTGCTCACTTGCCAAGGATTACAATGATAAATTGTACACTGTGTATGTTCTATCGTATACACATACCTGCCTAATTCTAAAGGTAAATGAAGAGAAAGAACAGGGAGTGATCCCTGTTCCCCAAGGCTCTCACTCCTGCTCATAACCCAGAGAGACATCTTGGTGGAAAGGGGCTTGAAGCAAGGAAGAAAGTGAGGGCCCCTGGGTGTCTTCTGGAACCGGGCAGTATTGCGCTAGGCAGGGAAGAAGTAAGGAAAGGAGAAGCGAGGAAACAGCGAGCCAGGAGGGCTGCGTGGGGAGGGGCAGTGAGGAGATACTGTGGGTGCTCCTTGCAAGTGAGTACTTCTCCCCAGTGAGAAATTCTGAGGCTTCCAGCAGCTCCCCTCCATTCAAGCCAAGCCCAACAAGGAAAGAAACCATCCAACACCATCAGTTATGCCATGAATGGCTACTTAAGTCCAGGCTCTGCACTGAAGACTAAAGGCATCAAGAAGGAACCGAGATGAAACACGCTTTCGGAGAACTGACAGGCTTGTAAGGGAAACAGCCCAGTACACTACTGAATATAATCCAGGGGTGAAGGCACCAGAGGCCCTCGAACAAATCCGAGTAAGCACTGTGGAACAGATAGGAAGGAGGGAGAAATGCTGTCTGGCTGGAAGAGGGTTAGAGGGCCTCAGGGAGGAGGGGGCCTTTCAGTTGGGCAATGAGGGATGGGCAGAGAGGGGGTCTGTGCTTTTTTCCCTGTTGGTTTGTTCTTCTTGAGAAATAAGATCCTCTTCTTTATTTTTTCTTCTTCTTTCAAAGATTTTATTTATTTATTTTTAGAGAGAAGGGAAGGAAGGGAGAGAGCAAGAGAAACATCCATGTGCGAGAGATACATTGACCTGTTGCCTCTCACACCCCCTTACTGGGGACCTGGCCCGCAACCCAGGCACATGCTCTGACTGGGAATCAAACCAGCAACCTTTGGGTTCGCAGGCAGGCATTCAATCCACTGAGCCACACCAGCCAGGGGTAAGCTCCTTTTCTTATGCTCATAATTTACAATATCCCAGGCAGACTTCCACAATCTACTTCTTATAGCAGAGCTTTATGTCTAAAATCTTAGTGAGAACAAATTAGTTTACATAGCCTGTCAGCTCAGGTAAGACTTGGACATGTGACTGACATGTGACCACACAAGTATCAATTACTATATCAAATATTGATCATGCAAATATATTTAGACACACAGAGTAGGAAATTGTCAATCTGCAAATGAAATTTGACACCACACCTGTGTCTGTAAGATGCTAAATACATCAATGCAAAACAAAGACATTTTATCCACTACCTATGTAATTTTTCAACATGATGCCAGGTGCACAAGTATTTGGAAATATATATATTCAGTTTTGGGGCCAAATACATGGCACTGGAATGCTGAGCATTATAAAAGCTGACTTGTTACCCTGGCTGGTGGCACAGTGGATAAGGTCCCAGCCTACAAACCCAAAGTTCGCTGGTTCGATTCCCAGCCAGGGCACATAACCAGGTTGCAAGCCAGGTCTTCAGCCAGGTCCTTAGCTGGAGGCAGGTGAAAGACAACCATACATTGATGTTTCTCTGTTTCTCTCCCTCTCTGCCTCTCTCCCTTCCCCTCTCTCTGAAAATAATAAATTTTTAAAATCTTTAAATTAAAAAAAAAAAAAAAGCTGACTTGAAGTCTTTGAATACCATGCTCAGGAGTTTGGACTCAACTCAAATGCCACCATCAAAACAAGCATTAGAGGATATATCATAGAATTGTACACCTGAACCCTATGTAACTTTATTAACCAATGTTACCCCAATATATTGGATAACAAAAGATAAATAAACAAATGAGCATTAACCCCTCTCCCCACCCATCACAGCTGCTGAATGTTAGGACACAGCAGAAATCAGTAGGCTGGGGCTGACACCCTTTCCACAGACAAGGCTGCTCAGCTCAGTGTGCGGGTGTAAACAGGGTTGTTCAAGCCAGGCCACAGAGATGGGGAGAACTCACAAGCCACAGGAAAGAGCCACCATGTCACAGGGGGGATCAGAGCTGCAGCACACATGCTCAGCAGGCCATTAGGAAGACTGTGAGGCATGTGGCATGGCTGGACATTTGTAGTGGCAGGAGCCCCTGGGCGCATAATGGCACAAGGGTTTCTCCCAGTGGCAGCTTCCCCTGCTGCTAACTCAGACTCCAGCTGAAACAGAATGGGGGGGGGGGGTCCGACTCTCCTCCAGTTTGTAAGCCCCTCCACCCACAGGCTCACTTAACTCCTCTGCATTTTTCCCCCCAAGTTCCACTACACCAACAGGCAAAATACCGTGACAACCTGCCCTGCACAGGAAGCTG
Organism: Noctilio leporinus; assembly: GCA_004026585.1. Lineage (NCBI taxonomy): Eukaryota > Metazoa > Chordata > Mammalia > Chiroptera > Noctilionidae > Noctilio > Noctilio leporinus. The sequence continues at coordinate 54,146 of PVIW01001463.1, read as the reverse complement.
GGAATGCTGAGTACTGCTGGCTGGGTTGGGTCAGACTGGGCACTGGGACTGGCCCATGCTGCAACTCCTTAGCCTCACCTTCGTGCCTGCCCCCATGGGCTTCCTCTTCCTCTGGAATCTGTCCTTTGCCTCTTGCAGGGGCCAGCTGGGCAGCTGACAGGCACCTGGCATGTGCCCCGGGCTGAACAAACTAGTGGTTGCAGCTACTGGCCAAAGGATTCCAGGTGGGGAAAAAAAAAAATGCTGATGGATTGAGCAGAGGTCTAGAGAAATCCAAGAAATGGATAATCCAGACCCACCACTTGGAACACAAAAGCGCATGCTCAGGTAGCCACACTCTGCCCCTGTGGGCCCTGCCTGGCCCTCCCCATTGCCTGGGGCCTCCTGCTGCTGGCCTGCGAGCAGCCACGAGGTGAAGAGGCCAGAGGTCGCATAGCAGGCCACGAGGGAGCTCGCTGCTCCATCCCCACCCCCAGGCCTGCCAAGGGGCATCCTAGTGAAAAGATCCAGCCCCGTTCCCACCCCCATTCCCTAAGTGTGTGGAAGGGGGAGGGTAAGTTGTGCTTCTCCTGAGCCTGTGTGCTCAGGCTGTGGGATCTTGGCCTTCCCGCAGGGCTGAATGAGTCCTGCTTTCCCAAATTTGCGGGAGCAGCAGAGCAAGTAGAGAGTAAAGCCATGTCAAAGGACAACTTGGGGATCTGATGCAGAGTGTGGCAGAGACTGAGCAGACTGCAAAGAGCAGCCACCTTTGGCGGGGGGGGGGGGTGAGGGTGGGGGCGCAGCTCTGTTACCGCCTGATGTAGTGGCCTGGAGTTTTTCAGCCCCATCTGTGAACCAGGTGAGTCTGGGACAAAGTGACTCTCCCCTCCACCTAAACACCTCTGGCCAGGGTGGCTCGGAGGTGTTAACCAACTGGCCGGCGCTCAGACAGTGCAGGCTCCCATCCCGGCCCAGATCTGATGTGGAAAACAGCCCTGTTGCCCCACAAGGGCCCCTGCTCCCCAGCAGGGGCAGAATACATGCTGGGGTCTTCTTGAATTGGGTCCCTTAACATCTGATATGGTCCATCCCCATTCTCTTGGTCCATTATTGGGAGCTGAGGGTAAGTGTGCCTGAGAGACCAGGCTAGGAAGGGAGGAAACAAGGGCCAACTTGAGTGAGGAGAGGGAAAGGTCTGCTGGGCCGCCCCAGGGGCTGGAACTCTTTACTCCTGGTGTGTGACCAGGCTCAGCATGAGGCAGGAGACACAAATGAAGGACCCATTGTTCCATTTTGCCAGAAAGGAAAGAAGGTATGGGAAGGAGCAGGAAACAAGGGGAGTAAAGGAGGTTGGGTGCCCAGGTGAAGGGTCTGGGGCAGAGGATGGAGGTTTGGCAAGTCCTCAAGTCTCCTGTCAAGACCAGCTGCCATATGGGAAGCTCCCTGGCAATCTCTTCACTGACAATGCAAATGGAGAGAAAAAGTAAAAAAAGTTGACAATGAGCCTGGCTCTGTGCTGGGCCCTTTACCACACGTGCAGTTTCCCTGGCTGTCATAACTCTGCAGCAGGAAATTGTATTATCCCCATTTTAAAGATGAAGAAACTGAGGCGCAGAGAGACTAGGGAGCTCGTTCAAGGTCACCCAACTACAGAGCTGTAGAATGGGAGTGAATGATTTAAAATCTACACTCTTCTACATAAGGTCTCTGTTCCAGTCAAATCGTTTTATTCACCCAGTTCCCCTGTGAGCAGAAAAGCTATAAGTGACTTTTGAGGAAGACTTGAAAAACAGCACTCGTTTTGGTAGCACACATACTAAAATTGAAACAATAAGAAAAGGATAAGCATAGAACCTTGCACAAGGATGACAGGTGAATTCATAAAATGTTTCATATTTTTAAATATTTTTGTTTATTTTCAGAGAGAGGGGAAGGGAGGGAAAAAGAGAGGGAAACATTAACGTGTGGTTGCCTCTCACACGCCCCCAACCAGGGGCCTGGCCTACAACCCAGGCACATGCCCCGACTGGGAATCGAACCAGTGACCCTTCCATGTCCAGGCCTGTGCTCAACCCACTGAGCCACACCAGCAAGGCACGTTCCATATTTTAAACACATACACAAAAAGAAAAGAAACAGAGATAAGTTGTGAAAATTATTCAAGTAGTCCATACGTAAAATAATATGCCTCCAAGCAAGGTACTGGTAATAGGGCTGGAACAGATGAGACACCATGTGACGTGGAGTCAGATGACTGGTCCTTTTCAGTCTCCTCTGAGTGCTCATCTTTTTCTACCTAACTCTTGGCATTCACCGAGGCTTGGTTCTAGGCATTGTATGGTCCTAGGCTTTGTACACTGTACAACCTTCCTAGAAGATCCCATCACAACCACGGCTGAGCACCCCCAAATGTGATCTTCAGCCATGGGTGTGCTGGTAAACCATCTGGGACAACAGTGGGGCGGGGACACCATTTTGTACCATTTGCCAACTTCCTTCCTTGCTATAAACACGTTCATCGTAAGCAATTTGGAGTAACCAATGGTTTGATAACCAGCTTGCAAAATCCTTCAATATTTGAACAATAGGCTTTCAGGAGCCAGTGAGTGTTGGCTCCAGGACAGTGCTGAGCCCGCCCAGCTGCCTCCTCTAAACCCTGGGTCCGTTTATCTGAATTCCCTGCTGTGTACGTGACCCCTACTCTCGGATGTTTCAGTGGGACCTCACACTGAACGCGTGACCTTGCCCCATAAAATCCAGTCCTCTTCTGGGCTCTTTAGAACGTTACTGCCTGGATGTCCAAAGGCAGAAAAACCCGGGAGCCTTTCTTGAAGGCTCATTCTCTGTTCTCTCCTCACCCTCCATCCGTCACCAAATTCTGTTGATTTTCTTTCCACGACAGCTCTTGAATCCTTCCATAGCCCTCAAGATACTACCCAAGTCCAAGCCACCACCCCAGAGCTCTCCACTGCCTGGCCCCCCAGACTCACTGGCCTCCTGGCTTTCACCCTGACACCAGGGTGTGACCAGAGGGATCAGTTCAAAACAGACGCAAACATGCCACCCCCTTTCTGGGAAATGTTCAAGAGCAAAACTGAAAGCGGCCCACCGACCCACCTCACACGCGCTCCTCTCCCTTTTCCAGCCACACTAGCGTTCTCTCTGTCCCTTGAACATACCACGTTCCCTCCCACCATAGGGTCTGTACACATACTATTTCTTCAGAAATGCTGTTCCTTCTCCTCTTTGCCTAATTAACTCCTAATTATGCTTCATATTTTGTCTCAGCTCTCACTTCCTAAGTGAAGCTTCATCTGACCTCCTTGACTAGGTCAAGACCCCATCCTGCCACCATGACAAGCTCCTCCAGCATGTATACATTCGTCTGTGTGACTGTCTAATAACTGCCTGGACTGTGAGCATCATGACAGCAGAGACTGTGTCTGGTTTTGTGGATCATTCTAGCTCTGGTTCTTAGCACATATTACATACCCTCAGTAGTTACATGTTGAACGCATGAATAAATGAGCAAATGAATGAGTGAATGACTCCATTGATGAAGCAGCACAGAACTGTGGAGTGAGACTACCTGAGTTTGAATCCCAGCTCTGCCACTTACCAGTGGTGTGGCCTTGGTCAGGTTACTTCTCTCTGTGCTGTATAGTCTTACCTTGGGACTCGTCAGCTTTGGAACTCGTCAAACCCTGTGCTTGTCACATTTTGATGAGAAAAAAGTGTTTCAGCTCTCGGCACTTGCTTGGAACTTGTTGCATTTGCTAGAACTTGTATGAATCACAATGTTTCCCCCTAAGAGAAAATGTTTCATTGTTCAGTACTCGTGGTTTCGGCACTCATCATGAGTTCCAGAATGAATTAAGGAGTACCAAGGTACCACTGAACTTTCCACCTCTGGAAAGCTGAGATAGTAAAAGCAGTGGTTATGAGAATGAAACAACTAAATAAAATATTTGTAAAGCACTTAAACAGTACCGGGCACATGGATAAGGTGTTCACTTAAATAGACACACAAATTCTCCTGTCCCATCAACTCAATGGCAAGCATGAAATGCATTGGTTTTCCAGTGGTTTCAGCATTCCAGATCTCAACTCTAGCTGCAGGAAGCCCTCAGCTGCAGCCTCCTTTGACAGAGAAGGAAAGCTGAGGTCTCTGGAGCCTGAATCCTCCCTCCCTTCTCCCCCTACCTCAAATCCATCCGAAATGCTACCAGCTCTACTTGAAACACAAACCCCAAGTCTGCCTCCCTGGTTCTCCCACCCATGGTGCTATCTCCACTTCCACCCTCGTGCCTTACAACCCATGTTCCTCCTGGGGGCCAGATCTTGCCATGGAGACTGTCGATCAGATCTCGTCACTCCTTTGCTCAGAGCTCTCCTAGAACTGCTCATCCGCTCATCACACTGAGAGTGCAATCTGAACTCCTGCCCATGGCTCCCAGGGCACTTGCCCACAGAGCCCCTGCTTACCTCCTTAGCCTCCTCTCTCAGCTCCCTCCAGCCATACTCAACCCGACTCGGGACTTTCGCAATGCCCTATGCACTCTTTTCATTCTGGCCCTTTGTGACCACTTGTTTTCCTACCATGGCCTTCACTCAGTTGACACCTGCTCCTCCTCCAGACTCAGCCAGGACACCACTTGTCTGGGAAGCCTTTGCTAACTCCTCATCTCTTGTCTTTGGCTATGGTGGGTGCTCCTCCTCCATGCTCCCAGGACATCAGTTTCTTCCTCATTTCAGCATGTCCCACCCTGTACCACCCCTACCTGATCACTTGTTTGCCTCATCCCACCCTCATGGCTGCTCTTGTTCACAGCTGTAGGTCCACTGCCTGGCACAGGTTTGCCACAGATTAGATGACTGAATACATGTCTGTTGCATGAATCTTTACCATTCCCCAGGTAAATGACCTTGCATAAGTACTCTCTGAGTCTGTAATCCCAAATGTAAAATGGGAGGATGAGAGTTGGACAAGCTGTTGTGAGGACTGAATTAAAATAAATACCATGTATAAAGCACATGCCACAGAGTAGGCACTTAATAAACAGCAACTATTGTTGGGCAGCAACTGGTCAGGAAAAGACAGAAAAACAAGTCTCTCCTCCCTGCTATCCTACACACACACCCATCCTGCTTCCCTCCTGTCTTCAGTCTCTTGACTAAAGCTGGGAAACCTGACCCAGCAAAAATAATCCCCTTCAGTAAACTCTGGGAGAGAACTATCTTCTGTATCAACAACACACCCTTGGCTCAGCCTCCAGCGGACCAACCTCGAGTTGGAGATCTGGCTTTTCTTTTCACCCCAGATATTTACAGTATAAACCTTGGCTGATAGGGAGGAGTGCACAGTCTATGCCAAGAAACCTCAGGAAGGAACTCACACTGGGTCTCCACACAGTAACACGCACTGTTCTGGAATAGGAGTGGACTCTTCCATCCAAATGCTTTGTTGGCAGTGAAAGAGAAGAAAGAGGTCACTTCTGCAGTGAGTCAGACATACAGAGGCCATGTATTTCTCTCCAAACTCTCATGATAGTCTGCTCCATCAAGAAGAGAAAAAGCCCAAGTTCAAGCTCCATCTTAACCTTTCTGTCTTCATGGTGGAAAAAGAAAAAAGAAAAAGGAATAGTGTTGGATACCCCACCTCCCACTTTTATATTTCAGCTGAAATGGAACCTCCAACTGATGACCCGCTACTGCCTCAGAGTTGGCATTCACTTTCAATAAATATGTATTGGTTGGCTAATGCCTCTCTGGCCTAAAATTGGACACTTATCTTCTGATATATGTCATATATACATTTACAAGTCACTATGTACCTACTATTTTACTCTGTCTTTTTCACTTAACATTATTCCACATAAACATTTTCTGTATCAGTTTGTGCAACTGTCAAATTTGGTGGCCGACTGGTGACCATATTATAACCAAATGTATTAAAACTTGCAGTTTGCTTAGCCAAATCCCTATAACTGGTTGTTTGGGTTGTTTCCATTTGCTACTATAATAAATAGAAATAATAGGCCCTAGCTGGTGGCACAGTGGATAAGGCGCTGGCCTGCAAACCCAAAGGTTGCTGGTTCAATTCCCAGTCAGGGTACATAACCAGGTTGCAAGCCAGGTCTCCAGCCAGGTCCATAGCTGGAGGCAGGTGAAAGGCAACCATACATTGAGGTCTCTCTCCCTCTCTGCCTCTCTCTCTTCCCCTCTCTAAAAACAATAAATAAAATCTTCTTTAAAAAATAAATAGCAAATAATAAATAGCATTTTGTACAATTTGCTTTGTGAAATTTCCTCTTCTGGATGTTTTCCTCAATACAAGTTCAATTTTAGAAGGGAGGAGGAGGAAGAGGCAGAGACAGAGGAAAGAAAGAATGAGAGCTCTCAGCAGAGACTAGGAAATGAAGAAAAGGAGATGAGCAGTGTATGTGCTATTTTTTTATTGAAAGAAATTTCTTTAGGCCCTGGCTGGTGGCACAGTGGATAAGGTGCTGGCCTGCAAAGCCAAAGGTCACTGGTTCGGTTCCCAGCCAGGGCAGATAACCAGGTTGCAAGCCAGGTTTCCAGCCAGGTCTGTAGCTGGAGGCAGGTGAAAGGCAACCATACATTGATGTCTCCCTCCCCCTCTGCCTCTCTCCCTTCCCCTCTCTCTGAAAGTAATACATAAAAATCTGTAAAAAAAATAAAAATAAACTCTCTTTTTTAAAAAAACTTCAGCATGGTTCTAAGCAATAATACCCTGAAATCACCAACTTTTACGTGCTAATTATGTTTTTCTAAATTTTAAAATAAATTCATGACTACTTACGATTAAAAATATTCAGCCAGAAACAGCCTAAGTGCCCATTAGTGGATGATTGGATCAAAAAACTTTGGTACATTTACACAATGGAATTCTATATAGCAGAAAGAAAGAAGGAACTCGTACCCTTTACAACAACATGGATGGAACTGGAGAGTATTATGCTTAGTGAAATAAGCCAGTCAGTGAAAGACAAATATCATATGATCTCACCCATTACAGGACAATAATGAACAAAACTAACAACAAGAAAAACAGAACCAAATATATGAATACAGTGAATAGGCCCTCAGTGGTCAGGGGGAAGGGGGTTGGGGGGAGGGGGGAGGCAGAGGCAAGGAAGGGGAGCAGCTTAGACAAGAACCTAGCATAAAGGAACCATGGACATGGACAACAGGTGGGATTGACTTTGCGGGGAATGGGTGGGTGGGGAGGGGGACAGAGGGGAGCAAAAAGGGGATGGATGTAATACAACAACAATAAAATTTTAAAAAATATTCAGCCACACATCACCTGAAATTAAGTCATGTGCCACCAGTGCTGCCTACCATCCTTGGGAAATCTATAGCTCAGACACCAGTCATCAGAGACCTGTGTCATGAGAGTGGGGCATTTCTAGGAGCCCAATCTCTGAACTGTGGGTCTCTGGAATACATTCTGTTTCCCCTACGTTAGCAATTTACATTCTGTTCTGGGGGGAAAAAATTAGAGAAATGGAAATTAAAACCACAGTGAGATATCTGGCAGGTGGCTCAATGGAAAGGTGCCAGCCTGCGAACCCAAAGGTCGCTGGTTCAATTCCCCAGCCAGGGCACATAACCAGGTTGCAAGCCAGGTCTCCAGCCAGGTCTGTAGCTGGAGGCAGGCGAAAGACAACCATACATTGATGTCTCCCTCCCCCTCTGCCTCTCTCCCTTCCCCTCTCTCTGAAAATAATACATAAATCTTTAATAAAATAAAATAAAATAGCACTACATTATGACCCAATAATTCCACTTTTGAGTCTATATCTGAAATCTAAAACACTAATTTGGAAAAATATCTGCACCCCTATGTTCACTGCAGCATTATTTACCCAAGTGCCTATCAAAAGATGAGTGGATAAAAAAAGCTGTGGTACATACATGCATACAATGGAATATTACTTGGCCATAAAAAGGGATGAGCCTGGGCTGGTGTGGCTCAGTTGGTTGGGTGTCATCCTGCAAAGCAAAAGGTCAGGGGTTTGACTCCTGGTCAGGGCACATGCCTGAGTTGCAGGTTTTGTCCTCAGTAAAGGCTCATACAAGAGGCAACTAACTGATCGATGTTTCTTTCTCATATTCATGTTTTTCTCCCTCTCTTTCTCCCTCCCTTCTCCTGCCTCTGGAATCAATTAAAAAAAGAAAAAGAAAGGATGAAATACTGCCATTTGCAAAACATGGATGGACCTGGAGGGTATTATGCTAAGTGAAATAAGTGAGACAGAGAAAAACAAATATCATACAATCTCACTTATACGTGGAACCTAAAGAGCAAAATAAATGAATAAACAAAATATAAACAGACTCATAGTTGCAGAGGACATATGGATGGTTGTCTGAGGGGTGGGGGTTGGAGAACTGGGTGAAATAGGTAAAGGGATTAAGAAGTACAAATTTGCAATCACAAAATAGCCACAGGGGTGCAAAGTACAGTATAGGGGATATAGTGAATAATATTGTAACAACTATGTACATGGCCAAGTGGACACTTGAAATACCAAGGGGACCACTGTGTAAAGTATATGATTGTCTAACCACGACGTTGTATACCTGAAACCAATACAGAATAATACTGAATGTCGGTCCTGGCTGGTGGCTCAGTGGAAAGGTGCCGGCCTATAAACTCCAAAGGTCACTGGTTTGATTCCCAGTCAGGGCACATAATCAGGTTGCAAACCAGGTCTCTAACCAGCTCCCCAGCTGGAAGCAGGTGAAAAGCAACCATATATTGATGTTTCTCTTCCTCTCTTCCTCCTTCCCTTCCTTCCCCTCTCTCTAAAAAATAATAAAATCTCTTTTAAAATAAAATAATTTCCTCTATCAAGTCACAGAATAACTTATAAGTTTGCATACTATTAACTTAAGAGGATAAACACTGCTGAAAACAGGTTATCAAGAACACTACCTTGCCCTGGCTGGTGTGACTCAGTGGATAAGGCGCCAGCCTGCAAACCCAAGGGTTGCTGGTTCAATTCCCCAGCCAGGGCACATAACCAGGTTGCAAGCCAGGTCTCCAGCCAGGTCCGTAGCTGGAGGCAGGTGAAAGGCAACCATACATTGATGTTTCTCTCCCTCTTTGCCTCCCTCCCCTCTCCCCTCTCTAAAAATAATGATAAATGAAATCTTTTTTAAAAAAAGAAGAATACCGTAATTGAAAAATAAAATTGAACAAAGAAAAACTTTTTGACTCATTTGGATCAAGCTCTAAGGGATAGAGAGATGGAGAGGAAACACCCCAACTGTTAAGGTGCCTGGGGAGGTGTGACTCACTCACAGCTCAGGCATCTTGGGCTTCATGACCCAGGTGAACGGTTCCCTCCATAGCAGTCCAGACACAGCGGGGCCTCAAATCCCCTCACTAGAGCTCTAAGGCAAGATTCCTGAAGCCTGAGCTTCCCAACAAACTCAGAAAGAGGCTAAGTCCCTGCCTTCCTCCCCCCTTTCCTCCCCTCACTCCACCCCACTCCCTTAGCCCCTTTCCAAATCTGAGCTGGGCTTTAGCATAAGAGGAGCATGACTCATAGAAACCGAGGCCTGGGCTGGGGAGGCCAGGCTGCCAGGGTTCCTCCCCAAGTGATAAAGAGCAGGCCCGGCAGCCTGGTCCTCAGCCCATGGCAGGTTCGCTTGCCCAAAGGTGGGCCTTTAGAGTCCGCAGGGTGACAAACGTTCCTCGAGGGAAGGTCAGAGTCCAGAAAATGGCAAAGAGCTGGATGCAGGAAAGAAGATTTTGTTTATTTATTTCATTGCAATGGGGTTGAAATTTTGTCACCCTCCCCCCACCCAATGTTTTGTTCTAATCTAAGCTGTCCAAGTATTAGGCCCTAAGTGCCTGCCTTCATAGTAAAATAATCACAACAGTAGTAGTAGTAAGTAATGTTTATAGTGACACAACTGTGTGCCAGGTAATGTGCTAAGTCATGTCATGTATTACCTTATTCTATTCTCTCAAAGACCCAGTGAGGCAAGTTCTCTTACTGAACCCATTTCAAAGATGAGAGAACTGGGATCAGAGAGGTGAGGTAAATTGCCCAAGGTCACACAGTAAGTGGGTAAGGTTAGGTGTCTTGGTTACAGAGCCTAAATTCTCAACCATTCTGCGTGTCTTACCCAGCACACCTTCTAAAGAATGTTGACATTAACTGGCTGGACCAGAATCAATTCCTGACTCAGGGCAGAAACTCCATCTGTTGGCCAGGAGCCTAGGGGGTGGCCTGAGCTATCTGCCAAACATGGAAGATCATGACTAATGAAATCACTCAAATAGCCTCTCCTGTGGAACCTGAACATGGGACACGGAGTGCGTCTTCAGTCAGCACTGGGGGCAGAAGCAGGCGCACGCACGCAAGGCAGAAGCTATGAGTTGGTAGAAGAGCCTTGGGTGAAGGAGAAGCTGTGAAATGGAACAAAAAATAGAGGGAAATTACTGGTGGCAGCAGGAACCAGAGCTTCTAAATTGAAGAGCAGGGGAATTACCAGTCCTTTAACGACTCACTCGCCAATATCCTCACCTTTCTAACACCATTGTCCATTCACTATATCCATCTTGCAAATCCCCAAGCCTTAAATCAATCCAAATGCCTACTCTTTCGGCTTCTACCCCAGGACTGCTAAGCACTACTTGGGGAAAACAGCCAACCCTACAGATGGGAAGTGTTAGAAATCCATGGCCTCAAGTTCCACTGGGCTTCACTGTGGTGGGCAACCCTTCTTTCAGTCCCTGCTGGTCTCTCTGTTCCATTCTCCACAGGCCCTCCAAGCAACCTTGGCCTCCATTATTATCCACAGACTTCTAGTCTTGCCACATCTCCTCATCCAATTTCACAGAAAAAGGGAAGCCGCCAGGCAGTGACACTCCATAAGGAAATCTCCAAGCTCCCTCACCACATCCATACATTCTTTCTTCCCTGTTATGACTCCTGCCTGAGATGGACTTTCTCTGCATCCCATCTCTTCCTGCCATCTCGGGGGCCTACACCCTCAATCATTCCCTGTCTCACCTGCACCTGCCAACTGTCCCTCTCTCTGTCCTCTTCCCCCTCAGCCCTGAAGGATGTCCTCCCTTTCCCCATAACCCTCACTCATCAGCTCTCACTTCCCTTTCACAGATAAATTTCCAGAAAGAGCTGTCTACACTTACTATCTCCATTTCTGCACTCCCACTCTTCAACCTGCTGTTGACTGACAGCCAGTCCCACAACTCCACTGAAACTACTGTCACCAAGAAGCTCCTTAAAGCTAAATCCCCACTGTAGTTTCTCAGGTCTCTTTCATTGGCCTCTCCAAAGCATCGCCACCATTGGCCACTGCTTCTGTCTTAAAACATTCTTTCACCTTGGCTTCGGTGATGCTATGCCCATCCCTGGTTTTTCTCCTGCCTCCTCATTAGGCCCTATTACCTCTGTCCATCCCACAAATGTTGAAGGTTCTCAGGGCTCACTCCTAGGCCTTCTTTTCTTCTCTACAAATTCTCCCTGCACAACCTCCAAGGTTTCAATTACAGTCTAGAAGCTGATGACTCTCAAATATATCTTTCTAATTTTTTATTTAATTGCTTTTGAGAGGGAGAGGAGAGAGACAGAGACAGAGAGAGAGACACACACAGAGAGAGAGAGAGAGAGAGAGAGAGAGAGAGAGAGAGAGAGAGATTTATGAGTGCATGAATAAAGTAGAACAACTTATTTATGCATTCATTGGTTGTTTCTTGTATGCGTCCTAAGGATCAAACCTGCAGCCTTGGTGTGCTGGGATGATGTTCTAACCAACTGAGCTACCTGGCCAGGGCTCCAGATATTTATTTCTAGCCCAGATATGTCTGAGTCACAGACTTATATAGCCAATTTGCACTTGAGTGCTCCACAGGCAACCTAAAGTTGGTAATGCCTGGAACTGAGCTCATCATTATTCATATGGAGTTTATTCCTCTTCCTTCTTGCCCTATAATAACAGGCTACATTTACTGAGCACATCTCATGTTCCAGACATGGTTCAAAGCACTTTATGAATTGTTTACTCAATCATTATAAAGAAGGTAATATTAACAACCTCATTTTACAGGTAAGAGAACTGAATGAAGCACAGAGAGAGGTTAAGAAACTTGTCCAAGGTCACACAGCTAATCACTGGCAGACCTGGGATTCTAACCCAGGCAGTCTGGCTTTAGAGCCACTGCTTTTAGCTGTTACACCATACTCCTTTCACTGCTTTCTACCTAGGCCTCATTGTTGACTTCTGACTTTCCACTACTGTCCACATTTATGGATTCAGATTACCCATCCAAATGTACCTCAGATTCATCTGTTTCTCTCCAGCCCCATTACAGCTACCCTAACCAGCTGACTAGTGCTCACAGACTCCCAGCCTCCAATGTCATCCCTTCCCAGCCCATCTTCCATGCTGCTTCCACAGTGAAGTTGCTGGAAGCCAAGTCTGACCCTGATGGCAAACTATCCCATAGCTCCCCGCCACCCTCAGGATAATGCCTAAGCTCCTCCATGTGGCATTCATGCTCTTTCATGATCTAGTCTCTGCCTGCCTCCCTAGGCTCAGAGCTCCCTGAATCCCTCTACCTCTTCACTATCTACAACTTCCTTCCTTCCTACCTGCCTTCACCTACTTATCCTTCAGTTCTCTGTTTAGACGAGGGGCTGGCTACTCCTTAAGGGAGCCTACCTTGACTCAGGTGCCATCCCTTTATTACACTGCACTCAGCCTTGTCAAGAGCACTTCTTGGGCCCTGACTTGCTCATTTCTGTGCCCCATGTAAGCCTTGTACATTTCGATGAATGCTACACATGTATAAAACATGCCAAAGCACCTTCAGGAGGCCAAGACCTGCCTGACCCCCATCCTGTGCTCAGAGGCCAAGGAGGTGTTTCCAGGGGTATCAGGCCAGTCTTTCCTTTTCAGAAGTCAGGCCCAAAGCTAGAACCTTCCCTTTCTTCCTTTTCCTTGGACTTGCTTTGCACTGTGAATTTCAGTTATTACTTGGCATTTAGAATTCAAGTCTACCTATGTCTTAGACACTGACTTCTAATAGCCTTGTGAGATCGATGAGACTGCAACGGAAATAACAATGATGGCTCACCCAAACTATCTCTTCTCCCCTCACCACTCTGCACAAAATCCAATCCCACCATTGCCAACTCAACTGTCACTCCAGCAGCAGCTCCATGAGCATCTGAGAAACCGTGCACAGGAGAAGAACCTAAAATGAGACCGCATAGCGAGATGCCAGTCAGCCTCTGTGGTCAAATGCCCTGTTGGCCTTTGAGCCCACAAAACACAGGCAGAAATGAGTAGAGCAGAATGGGAACTTCCCAAGAGAAAGGAGCTCTGGTTGGGAAGTGGGTGCAATATGAGGGCAGCTGCCCTAACAGTCTAATCTAATGCGAAACAGGGATGGGTGAAACTCAGGTGAGCTTCCTCAACTCTGCTTATGCAACCTCCTCCTTCCAGAACTTCCTCAGGTAGAGGCGGGTCATGTGCACATGGGCAAGTGGGCTGTGATGGTCACTAGCACTGTCCTCCCAGTATCCCCAGCTCTGTGACATTGAGTACATGGTTAGATAGCCCATGTGGCCCATATTGGTTAGATGGGTCCACATGAGCTCTTCAATGGCAGAGAAGCAAAATACGTCACTTCCAGGTTGAAACACGTCAACGCCCATGCGGGGACCTCGAGAGCTTGCCTTCTCTTTGCCATGGTTACCAGCAAAGTTTGAAATGGTGACTTCTCTCACTACCTGGGTTTTGAGGTACAGAGGCAAAGAGCAGAGCCCCCAGCTAACTCAACACAGGCCTGTCGTAAAAGCTAGGAATAAAGCTCTGTTGCTAAGAGCTAAGATTCTGGGTTGCCTGTTACCACAGCCCAACCCAGCTCATTCGGACTGACACAGAAGCCAAATCTTCTCTTCAGGGTGTATGATTATCAGGGAAGGGAAACCACAAGCACGGACCTGAACAGACCATTATTTAGCAAAACAACAACAAAAATACCTAGTGTTGGTAAATGTAACTTCTTAGCAAAATGTTCTAGATCATGGCTCGAGTGGTGGGTTCATGCATGTTTGTTATAGTGTTAAGCTGAACAAATAAATACGTGAGGGTAAAATATTTTACCGCAGGTGTGATGATTCTGGGATGCAACCAGCAATTCTGAAATAAACAGCACAGTCCGAGAGTCTAAGCTGACGCAGTGTAGGGCAAAAGTCCTAAGAGGCTCTAAATTGTCCAAGCCCAAGTCCACACTATTCGTGGCCTGGCCCTGACCCTGCCGTCCTGATTTCTCTTCCTCTTGTTCTTCACCCATGGCTACAGCCCTCTCTCCCGGGCTCCCTAATCCATAAGAACCACGAGTCCTGCTTCCTGGTTCTCCGCAAGCGCTCCCAGGTCCTCTGTCTGCTGCCACAGGAAGGTGCTGTGAGGCCCCAGGGCCCACCCACCTGGAACTCCTCCACCCTCTCCTTGGGGAGGAGAGGGTATGGATTTAGGGGCCACACAGATGTGGGTTTGAATCCCAGCAACACAATTTACCTGCTATATGAGGTCTGTCCCGAAAGTATCGAGCCAACGTCAACATAATTAAAAGTTTGCCTGGCTGATACTTTCGGGACAGACCTTGTATGGTCTTAGATAAGTCATTTTGTCTCACTGAGCCTCGCTGTCTTCATCTTTCCAATAGGAACAACCATACTTAAGTCCTGGCTGGCGTGGCTCAGTGGACTGAGTGCTGGCCTACACACCAAAGAGTTGCCGATTCGATTCCCAGTCAGGGCACGTGCCTGGGTTGCAGGCTGGGTCCCCAGTTGGGGGTGTGGAAGAGGCAGCCAATCGATGTTTCTCTCTCTTTCTTTTTCTTCTCTCTAAAAATAAGTAAAACGTTTACTAAATAAATAAAAGCTGTGTGTCCTTAGAAAAAATAGTTTTAAAAAATAGGAACAAACATACTTAAAACTCAAAGGGTTGCTATAAGCATTCTGTGAGTGAGACCACCAGCAGAAAAACACCAGGACACAGTGGGTCCTCAGTAGCCGTTGCTTCCCTGTCACTTCTTCAGGTTTTTCTCTCTTCAAAATGGCAGCTGACACGGACTAAAACTTTAGTTTCATTTGTTCTCTTGTTTTTTTATTTTCTTTCCAGGCCCAGCTGACCCCACCACACACACCACCACCATCACCACCATCACAACAAGTGGACACCTTCGTTCAAACTTGTCTCTCGTTCACCGTCTAGTTCCTGGGCTTTCATTTTTATTTTGTTCATTTGTACCTGTTTGTGTTTAAGAGCAGCCCCTTTTTGCAAACAAAATCACCTGCAGATCTTCACTAGACAATACAGAACCAGAACTGCCCATGGCAGGCCCTGAAACCTCTCTCTGGGGTTCCCTAAGGCTCCATACATCACACACTGAAAACTCTTGGGCTCTTGGCCCCTCCCAGATCTATAGAATGTCAGGGCTGGCAGGCTCCTTAGATGGAATTTGCCTAACTGGATGGGAAGCAGGTCCAGGGATTCAGAGACCTGTTGGTTCTCAGGGCTGGAAAGGACCCTGAAGTTCACTAGGCCCCAGGCTGGCAGGTCATCGGTGCAGAGCAGGCACCAAGCTGAGCCAGGCTCTGACTCATCTGTAGACTCTGGGAGCGCAGCCTGCCTCCCACCAGGCCCCAGAAGAAGAGCATCATGCAATCAAGCTTTAGGAGTTTGTGAACCCAGGTTCAAAGCCCAGCTCCGATAACTAGCACAGCACCTGTCTAGCCACAGGCAAATCACTTCCTGTCTCTATTTCTCTTCCTCTCTCTCCTTTTCTCCCCCTATAAAATGGGGTAATGATACCGACCTCATAGAAGCTGTACATGTATAACTGCAATGGCTATGTACCTCTGTTAAAAATTTGCAGTGGCATCTGCCTTCAGAGTTTCTAGGAGGGACAAAGACCATGGTGGGGGGAAGGAAGAGAGGCACCTTACGCATTTTTCCTTTACCAGGGAGACTCACTTCCTCCACAGAACCCTGGTTCCTACTAATGAGAAGCCTCTAGCCTCTCACAAATCCCCTAGGCTTTTCCTACCAGGGAGGCTGCTTCCCAGTTGGTACTGCAAGCAAGACTCACCCCTTCCCACTTCACATCCCCCTTTCGTCCACTTCCCCTGAAGCGCACAGCCAACAGGACCACCTTGTCAGCCTTTGGGGGGAAGAGCTTGGCCACCTTCACTGAACTGAGCCCATCACTGAATTGCGCCATGGACACAAACTCCTGCCCCGAGGCCCTGGAAACACTGAGCTGTGAAGTACACCTCAGTCAGAACAGACTCTGCCTGGAACCGACCGCTCAGCTCAGCAGCCAGAGGCCAGACTCATTCTTTTTATTTCCAGTTTTCCACAACTCCCTTCCCCTCTAATGAGCTACCCAGGCAACAGGTTGCACATTTAGTCAGCAATTACGCTTAGCCACAAACTACTACTTTGGATTGTGTACATTTGGTTTAATAAATGTAGTACAGCTATTGTTTGCATATTTCCAAAGTCTGGAAACCACTTGGACAGGGCAAAAGGTCGTTCAGACCACCTAAGTCACTTGTTCCTGCTGGCCTCCCAGGAGCAAAACAGAAGTGGGCTGCTACCTAGCTAGAATGAGGCCCCAAGAGCGAGCAGCCATTGCTATTGTTTCAAACTAAAACTCACTAGGAAAATGTTCATTCCTATCAGAAACAAAAATGTTGAGAAGGACATGTTAGAGAGCCTGAAGAACTCCCATCTCCCAGGACTACTACTTATGTGTGGTCCAGAAGGAGCTGGCACGACGGTGTGTGTAGTGTGTGATATGTATGTGTTGGTGAATGTGTGGATGTGTCTGTAGGCATGTGTGTCCTGCCCTGGCTGGTGTGGCTCAGTTGGTTGAGCGCTGACCTGCAAACCAAAGGATCACCAGTTTGATTCCCATTCAGGGCACATGCCTGGGTTGTGGGCCAGGTCCCCAGTTGGGGGTGCGTGAGAGGCAACCACACATTGATATTTCTCTCCTTTTCTTCTTCACTTCCCCTCTCTCTAAAAATAAATAAAAAGTAAAGTAAAAAACAGAATAAAATAAAGATGCTCTCCTGAAAACACAAAGAGGTCCTGCCAGCTAAATCTTTACCAAACAGCGGGAAGGGCACCTTTAAAGAACTCCAGGTGGAGGCTTCCCTCAGCTGTCACTGAGGTGTGTGCTGACACATGCAAGGATTCTGTGGTTTTAATACCAGTTAAGAAGGGATGCCACCCACCCACATGCTCAAGCCTAAAATCTAGCAGTCATCCTCTTCTCCTCACTCTCCATATTCAATCCATTAGAAAATCTTATCTGCTTTACTCCAAAATAGATCTCAAATCCCTCTACTTCTCCCCACCTCCACCACCATCGGTGTGTTCCAGCCACTATCTCCTCTGACCTGAGCGAGCCTCCTCAGTGCCACCCTGCTTGTGCCCCTGCTGCCCCGCAGTCCATTTGCTACACAGCAACCAGAGCCATTGTTCAAAAACGTGGATCATATGCCCCTTTTTCTCTCACAGCTGACCTTATAGAAACATGTGTTCAAAATGGAACCTCCATCAACCTGGACCATAGGGTGAGTTTGATGAATAGAGCACTCTACTGGATCCAACTTGGACAGACCCCCATGAGTAAGAATTTGATGTTGCCTTGTTTTTGCAGTGTAACTTAGCCTACCCTGACTGATACACTGGCTTCATGCATCTTTAGGGGGAGCGGGCATTATGGCTTTAGCTGATTCCTAAAGAAATCTGGGGCCCCAAAGGGTTCTCCTAAGCACTGCTGTAGGAGAGGGGAGCTGGCTGAATGAGGCATGGTGCTCAGAGGGTACCATGAACAGGCCCGATTATGTATGCCTCAGGCAAGGTAATGAAGTAAGTCAAGCAGCAGACTGTTTTGCAGTCAAGCGATCTGTACCAAGACCAGGAGAGAAGACAGGACTTTGGTCCTGGGGTGGGGAAAACCAGCATACAAAGCAGGGTGGCTGCATAAAATACGGGAGTAGGAAATCAACATGGCGGGTGGCAAGGAAGGAGGACGGAGAAGGGAAGAGGAAACAACATTGAGGCACCGTAGATCTCCAAGGGTTGCTCTTAAAGCTGCCTGATCACAGAGCAGATTGGCAGCAGGAAGACCCAAGGAGCAATGTAAAACCCAAACTATTGTCACAGGTTCTCCAGCTCCTGGGTCCGCTCCTACCTCTGCTGGGACTGGCTCTGTGGAGAGGATGGTGGACCAAGCTGGCCGGAGTGAACCTGCCTGGCAGCAGTTGGGGAAAGTAGAGGCGGGAGAAATGAAGAGGGGCTTGTATGATCATAGCAGCTGACAGCCACCCAGTTTATTTTTATGTGCCAGGCACAGTGGCAAATATATTACATGCACACTCTCTCCATAATCCTCATAAAGTTAGTACTATTTCATCTCCACTTGGAGATCTTTAGGAACGTCCCTGCACTCACATAGCAAGGAAATGTCAGAGGCCTGCTTTGAAGCAGAGGGTGTCTCCTCCCCAACCCATACCTGAAAGCCCTTTTATTTTCTCTTCCTCCTAGTCCTTGAATTGATGTATTTGTTTTCCTGTCTCCTGGTTTCTCATTCCACCCATTTCCTGCCACCTGTTCAATTTCTCCTCCCCACACTCCTCTACTTGAAGTGAAAAATACATATATTCTGTATACATAGGACACCTTGACTTGACAGCCATTGTGAATTTTTTTGGTCGTCCATCTTCTGACTCAACGTCTCATCGTGTGAGCTTTCTGAACACTGACCACTGACAGGTGACCTTTATCTATAACCACAGAGTACATGGGATACCTCTGGGACCAGTACGTAGCAGCAGAGAAGCAGAAAGGCTTTTGGACGGGGTGGCCCTCACTGGAAAAAGAGGTAGTGCAGCTCTCTGCGCACAGACAGAAGATTTGGGTAGAGGGATCAGGTACTTGGGAGCTCTAAATACTCCTGGAGAGGCCTTGGCCGCAAACTTGTGGAAGATGCAACTTTGTAGAAAAGAGGCTTAAAGCTTTCCTGGAAGCATAGGCTTTGAGTTTTGGGAAGCAGCTGGTGTGGGGGAGAGAAGTCCTACCATTGATTTTTCTCATTTCCTTGAAGCAATTTGGGACAGACCTTTCTAGAATCAGCACTGATGTCATAGGAAAGAAAGAGCACAGGGTTGTTCCTGGAAGGATGAGATTCTGATCTGGTTTTGAATTGGAGTGTCTGCCCAGCATTAGGCAAGCCGTGATAACCTCTCAGGTATGCAGCACCCTCATCTGCCAAATGACGTCAGGAGTTCTACACCTTCCTCACGGGGATGGTTTGAAGTGAGGATCAAATAACTTTATGGCATCTGCAAGGCACCTCAAACTCACTAACACCGAATCCCCCTCCGGGAAGCTGCCCATGGCACCACTGTTGTTTATCTTGATGAAGACCACCCCTCCTAACGCTGTCACTTAGGCCAGAGATCCTGTGTTCTCTCTCATTGAAGGTTGTCTCTGAAACCTCCTCGATGTCTTTGGCATCTGTGAATCTGTCCACCTCCTCCTCTCCAGAGTCACCATCACTGCCCTCCTCAAAAGCACCCTCAGTCTAGAGTAATACTCTTCACTGGCTCTGCCCGGGCCCATCCCCCTCCAGTCCATTCTCTCTGTACAGCAGCCAGCTGAGCGTTTTGAAATCAAAATCAGATCAGGTTACTTCTCTGCTTTGGTGGCTTCCTGTTGCTCTTAGGATAACATCTCAGGACTTCTTCCACAGCTCACAAGACCCTGGGGATTTGGTCATCCTCACCCTCATCTAGTGTTGCTCTTTTGTTCCTTTGTGCTTTGCCCACTTGACCCTGGGGGTTTGGTCATCCTCACCCTCATCTAGTGCTGCTCTTTTGTTCCTTTGTGCTTTGCCCACTTGCGTCCTTGCTCTTCTTAGAATGCATCATACTCCCTCTGGACATGGAGCTTTCCCACAGGGTGTTCTTGCAGTCTGGAGCAGGCCTCCAAATCCCTCCCAGCTCCAGGAACCTTCTGGATTGTTAACTTCTCCAGGAAAGATTTCCATAGTCTGCCAAGACTAGGTCAATTCTTTCTATTATGTATTTTTTGGATGTTAACATGTTAAGCTTTTCTTTTAAGATTTTATTTTTTTTTAGAGGGAGGAGAAGGAAGAGAGGCAGAGAGAGAAACGTCCATGTATGGTTGCCTTTTACCTGCCTCCAGCTACAGACCTGGTTGGAGACCTGGGTTGCAACCTGGTTATGTGCCCTGGCTGGGAATCGAACCAGCAACCTTTGGGTTCACAGTCCAGTTCCTATCCACTGAGCCACCAGCCAGGACCTCATGTTAAGTTTTTTTTGTTTGTTTGTTTGTTTGTTTGTTTTTTAACTTTCTTACCTGGTTAGAGAGTAAGATATTCAGATTTAAAGTATTGAACTGGTTAAATAGAATTTCTTTAAAACATGCACAAAGTCCTGTTTTGAGTCATATTCCATTGCTATGTATGGTCCCTTTCATCAGTACCATGGCTCTATTTCTGCCTGAGCCCCAAGTGGCCATGCTAGCAGCCAGTCATGATCGATTTTCTGTGGCTGATGCCATTCCCGAGATTTTCACCCATTTCCATTCAAGGGTTGGGACAGGAAGAGCTTGAGGCCACCTGTCACACATCTCGCCCTTATGAGTAACAGTTCAGACTGGAATCAAAGGTGAATTCATGGGAACAGAAGTGAGATACCATTAGGCAAGTCTTCTTGTAAGGAGCCAAACATTGCTTCAATATCAATACCATCTGCCATTTTCTCTAACTGCCTGTGTGAGCTACTGGGACCTTGTGCTGCTTATATTCAGGAAGAGGGGGGCTGCTACAGCTGCCGCCATTGTTGCTACAGTTCTCTATTTTTCACTTTAATTTTTGAGCTGCTCTGCCTCTTCTACTAGATTCTTAGCTCCCTGAAGGTAAGGGCCATGCTGCTTCTGCTCACACGGTGTTTTCAAGCACATGACACAGTACCTGGCACACAGTAAATGTTCAACCAATATCTGCTGAATGAATAAATGAATGTGGATATCCTTGATAAAGAGGAAAGAGTTGTGCAAAACTAAATCAGTGCTGCAGAAATAGACAAGCTGATCAGAAAGTTCATGTGGGAATCCAAGAGACTCAGCATAACCAAAACAATCTTGAAAATGAAAAACAAAGTTGAAAGAATAATACTTCACAATTCCAAAACTTACTATAAAAGTATACTGATCAAAACTGTGCAGTCTTGGCTGGTGGCACAGTGGATAAGGTGCCAGCCTGCGAACCCAAAGGTTGCTGGTTCGATTCCCAGCGAGGGCACAGAACCAGGTTGCAAACCAGGTCTCCAGCCAGGTCTGTAGCTGGAAACAGTTGGAAAGCAACCACGCATTGATGTCTCTATCCCTCTCTACCTCTCTCTTTTCCCCTCTCTCTAAAAAGAATAAAATATTTTTAAAAACTGTGTGGCACTGGCATAAGGACACACATACAGATCAATGAAATAGAATCAAGAGTCCAGAAATAAACCTATACGTCTATGGTCAACTGATTTTTGACAAGGATACCAATAACATTGAACGAGGAAAGAGTAATCTCTTCAACAGAAGATACTGGGATAACTGGATTTCCACATGCAAAAGAATGAAACTGTACCATTACCTCACACCATATAAAAAAGATAGCTCAAAATGGATCAAAGACCTAAATGTAAGAGCTCAACTATAAAACTCTTAGAAGGAAGCACAGATGTAACTCTGAGTATCTTTGGATTACACAACAGTTTCTCACGTATGACACCAAAAGGATAAGCAACCAAGGAAAGAACAGATAAACTGGACAGCATCAAAATCAAAAACTTTTGTGCATCAAAGGACATTATCAAGGAAATTAAAAAGCAGCCCACCAAACAGGAGAAAATATTTACAAACCACATGTCTGACAAGAGATTAAAATCCAGAATACATAAAGGACTGAACTCCACAAGAAAATAACAATCTAATTGAAAAATAACAAGGATGTAGAGAAAATGGATGCAGAGAAATAGCAAGGATGTAGAGAAACCGGGACCCCCACACACTACTGGTAAGAATGTAAAATGGTGCACCTTCTGAGAAAAACAGCCAGGCAGTTCCTCCAGAGGCAAAACATAGTTCCCATATGATTCAGCCGTTCCACCCCTAGGTCTGTTCCCAAGATAAGGGAACACACATTTACACAAAATTTTGAAAATAAGTGTTCATAGTAGCAGTGTTCATAACAGCTGACAGAAACCACCCAAATGTCTTCCAGTGTATGGATAAACTGTGGAATAGCCAGACCATGAAGTGAAGTGCTGAAGCATTTACAATATGGATGAACATTGGAAACATCATGCTAAGTGAAATAAGCCAGGCACAAAAGATGAATGCTGTATGATTCTACTGATACGAAATATTCAGACTAGAAAATCTATAGAAGCAGGAACTAGATTAGTAGTTATTGTGGGCTGGTTGGAGGATGGGAAATTAGGAAGCTATAACTAAGGGGAGCAGGGCTTTGCAGGGTAATAAAATGTTCTCAAATTGATCATGATAGTGGTTGCACAACTCCATTAATACGCTAAAAGCCACTGAATTGTACACTTTAAATGGGGGATTGCATGCTTTGTGAAATATATTTCAATAAAACTAAAGGTCTTAAAATGGAAGATGAGGCCTAAAGGTCAAGAATGAGCTGGCCATACTCAGAGATGGGGGATAAGCATTCTAGCCAGAAGGAACAGTAGGTGCAAGGGCCCTGAGGCATGAATGAGCCTGGCGAGGAACAGAAATGAGGCTGGTGCAGCTGAAGGGGGCCAGGGTGAAAGTAGAATTTATCCTGAACATGATGAGGAGCCTCAAGAGGCTTTGGAGCAGGAGAGTGGCATATTTCACTGTCTCAGGCAAGTCACATGGCCACACCTAACTGCAAAGGGGTGAGGAGGTGTAGTTTTGTGACGTACCTAGAAGGAAAGCCAGACTGTTTAGAGTGTAGCACTGATGACATCTGCCTATGTGTGTGTCTGCACATGCATAGGATGGTAAATGTAGTTTCATGGCAAATGAGTTTCTCCTCAGGGTTAGTTCCTAAAGTAAGATTAAGATCCCACATTTGCTTTGCCTTAATGCAGGGATTGACCTGGGGTCCGAGGCCAGTAAAAAAAAAATTTCCTCTTTATTTTCCCTAACCTCTAACTGAAATGATGAGTGTAGGCAACAAACCACAGGAGTGTTAACAGCTCCTGTGACTTTATCAGTAATAGAAATCAGATTTGCATATCTTATGACGGTTGTCACAAATATCTGAAAATTTCACTAACATTCATTCAAAATTACAATTATTATTAGACCTGCTGTTAGGATCTTGTAATTTAAAATGTTATCCTGAAGCACACATATTACCATATCACAGTTTTAAAAAGTATTTTACTACCTGCACTTCAATACAATCGTTTCCCTTTGTCAGTTTATCTGTGTTGTCTAATGCACTTAAAAATGATATTCTAAAAAAAAATTAAGAATGCCAATGTCTCGCATTTGGTCCCTGCCCTCTCTTCCTCTCAGCTCATACTGTGTGACCTCCATGGTACGTCTGCCAAGTTTCATGTTCAAGTCTTAATTTATGACAGGACAGGAAGGTAAATAAAGTCAAAAAACTTGGAAGCAAGTTCTGACGATGAGTTCTATCTAGGTCTAGAGGAACAGACTTGGGTGGTACTAAATCATATCGCCAGTCAATGGCCCAGGCTCTCTAATGCGTCACTGCGTGGCAGAAATGTTGCCTGACAAGGCCTACCAGTTCGCTGCTGACATTCTGGGACTGATCCTTGCATCTCCCTGGGATTCAGTGTCTCCATCTGCGCTATGAAATATTTGGCCTGGAGGGTGTCCTTATGTGCAGCTATGACAGCCTAAGATTGTGCTGTTGTTCCATTTACTCCCATGACATCCCCACATAAAGGCGTAGCAACACGAGGCAACCCCCACCTTGGCATTGAGTTTGAGGGGCCTCCCAAGGATTCCCTACAACGTTGCAGAGAGGATAGGTGCTTTCTCCAGTCCCCCCAAATGCCACCCACAGCCTTATCTCCTTTCCTTTGTTTATACAGCTCCCTCTTTCCAGAACAACATGCTTGTATCAGTCAAGGACCCAGTTCAAAGCCAGACATCATAACAAAGTTGTCACTAGCTACTGTCTGAACTCCCTTGACATTAAGAGTCATAGACCTCTGATTGCAATCTTCTCATGCGTATGTCTGCTGCCCCTGACTACAGTATAAACTGCCCTGGGCAGGAGCCTGGTTTCATCCTTTGGAGTCTCCCCAAGGACCAATTCGGTTACCAATGGGCCTCAAGATAAAGATAATAGCTGATATCATTATGTTGTAGAGTCGTGTGGTTGAACTTCGTGGAAGAAAAAGGTGCACTGTAATTGATCTGAGCAAAAGGAACCTCACTGGGTAATCTGATCATAAATTCCTAACCAGGCAGGGGACGGTGGATAGTCGTGGCCGGGCATACAATAAGGGGTGTTTTTTGCCTTTAGTAAGCCTTGTCCATTGTTCCTGTGCATCTAGGGAAACACACCTTTGAAACGCCTTTTTCAGACCCCTCAGAAAGGTAACCACCTTCAAGAGGACACATAATCTTGTTAATTGTCCTGCACCTTGTTTTCCCCTGCCTCCATGTAATCTTCCTTATGTTCCCTCCTTAATTCCAAATGTATAAAAGCCCCTGCAAAACTGGAGCTTTGGAGATCTTGCTCCTCAGTACATTGTCAGTCGGGCTTAAACAAACTAGTATAAAATTCCCCACTGGTTTGGATGTTTCTCTTTTGTTTAAAGATTTTATTAATTTTAGAGAGAGGTGAAGGGAGGGGGGAAGAAAGGGAGAGAAACATCAATGTGTGGTCGCCTTTCACCTGACTCCAGCTGGAGACCTGGCTTGCAACCTGGTATGTGCCCTGACTGGGGAATCGAACCAGTGACCCTTGGATTCACAGACCAGTGCTCAATCCACTGAGTCACACCAGCCAGGGCTTAGGTTTGCATGTTTCTTACATCAACAGTGGGTGCTAAGGAATCAGTCTCCTGGGGTCAAACCCTGGCTCTGCAACTTACTAACTAGGTCACTTTTTCCAGGTGGCAACATCCCTGTGACATGATTTCTTCATTGATAACATTGGGAAAATAGTGCCTACTCCATGGAAACTACAGATTAGGGAGCAAATACAAGCAGGGTACTGGACACTTACTCAAAATCAGTCGAATTTTTGTGTAAAAACATTTACTGGGAGCCAAACTCATCTTCATAACATACATTATTAAATGAATCCCAGTTTACAGATAGGGAAACTAATACGAAGACATATCAGGCTACTTATGTCCAGGGTCGGAAAGAAAGCAAAGGGCAGAGCAAGGATTCAAAACCTGGGTGAGTGGCCCCACTGTCCGTGAGCTGAACCATTGTGCTAACTATGCTGCCTCTCCACTGCTCTCTCCCTGCCAGTGCGAAACAATTATAGGTGCAAAGAGAACTAGGCCAAGCGGTAAGGTGCCTTCCTCTAGATGTGACCTGGGAGGAGGTTGGTGTAGCTCCACTTACTCCTCTGCCATCTTGCTGGCTTCCCCTGGTGCCTTCCTCTAGCTCGCTGTACACTGCTCCCAGGTGCTTTGGTTCTGCAAGGCACACGTCTGACCCTGTTGAGTCCTCTCCTCTGAGCCCGCTTCTGTATATCCATCTGTGTTGCCCACCCTGTGGCCAGCAAAATGGTTGAATGAGATGAATGAAGAAGAGTCCATATGCTCCTTGTGGGCAGGCTGCTCAATTTGAAGAAAAGAGTCACCCACACATTATTAGGTTTCCATGAATTTCTGTCTCCCAGATGTCACATACACTACTGTCAGGAGGGCATATAATTTAACCCAGGTCTCTAAGAGGAAGTCCTCCGAGCCATGAGCATTCCTAGGCCAAACCTCCCTTGCAGAATTATGGACTTTTGGAGCAGCAATAAGCTGGGAGAAGGGAGGGACTCACCAGCAGTATAGGTGTTCAATATAAATATTTCCTACAAGAATGGAAAACCAGTGGTCAGTGGTCTGAAAAGGGAGGAGAACTGTCTGAGATCATGAGACGAAGCTGTTCTTTGTCCCAAGAGCTCATGCAAACCCCACTCTCTGAACTCAGCAGCACTGTCTGAAGAGGCACATTTTTAACTACAACTATCTGGATACAACAGCGTAGATTCTAATGCAATTCATCTCAGAGGTGAAGTCCAAACACTAGTGTGTATATATATATATATATATATATATATATATATATATTGTTAAGTCCTCAAGGTGATTGTAAGGAGCAGCCAAGGTTGACAACCGCTGCTCTAAACCAATGCTTCTCAAGCCTAACTGGGCACTAAAAACCCTAAAACCCTCTGGAGCAAGTTTAAAGCGTGCACGCATGCGCGCGCACACACACACACACACACACACCCTGAACTTCACCCCACAGAGTCTCCTTTAACTGGTTTGGAGTGGAATCCAGACATTAGCGTTTCCTCGAAGTGTGGCAGATGATTCTAAAATACAGCCAATACTGAGAATCAAAGCTAATGTCCATTACTTGATGGAGAGTAATTGAAAAGAAATAAATCATAGTTGATCTACTTTATAAGCTTCAGGACAACAAAGAGTTCTGTCTGTCTTATTCAGTGCTATATCCCTAGCACCAAAAACCATAAATGGTACACAGTAGGTGCTAATAACTATTTATTGCATGAATAAATGGTTTCTTGGTCTTCATAACCTTCCCACTTGCTGCCATGGGCAAGTCAGTTATGTCAGAGTATAGCAGCAGCCAGGGTGGAATGTGTTAATGAATCTGGTTGCAACTACGGGATGCACAGGAATCTGCTAGAGATAAACATTTGTCACACTTGCAATATGTGGTGATAGTGACCAAGGGACAATGCCCTCATCAGTCATCTGACACCACACCCACTGCGATTTGCAGGCTTAAAAACCCGCTGACTGAAGTCCTCAGCGGCACTCCTACAGGCCTGCAAGGGCGGGAGGCTCCATTCCCCTGCTCCATGTGAGCAGCCCTTCCCCCCGGCCCCCAGTGAACCCATTACCGGCTCCCATATCAGTCTCCGGGTGATCTCTCACAGCAAGGCTGCCCTGACAAGTTATAATCTGTCTGAGTCTTTTTTTTTTTTCCATATCTCATATAGAAGTAATAACTCACAAGGCCATCATGAGAACTATATCAGATAACACAGGGAAAAGCGCTTCTTAAATCTGAAAGAAATGCAGAACTGCTCATTAATTTCATAAAGAAAAATTCCATGTTCTGTTTTATTTTTCCTAGTTCCACCCTCCAGAAATTTCACTTCTCTTTTTAGCCCCACCAGGTGCAGTCCTACTGACTGTCCCGTGTCCCTCTAGAAAGCTCTCCATCCGATTCCACCCCAGCCTCTGCTCCTCCCACGTGGTGATAGAAACACTCCTGCTTCTCACTTCTGGTACCACTTACTGCCTATTCATCGTGATTGAGAGAACGTGTCAGGGTTCAAACTCTAGATCCTCAACTTCACAACTCTCAATCAAATTATTCTTCTCTGAGCCTGCTTCCTCATCAGGGCGATGGGGGTAATAACGGTACCTATGAGGTCTGTCCTGAAAGTATTGGCCATGCAAACTTTTAATTATATTGACATTGGCTCGGTACTTTCAGGATAGACCTTGAATATCATGGAATTGCCGTGAGGAATAAATGAGGCAGTGATTCCCATACTGCCAGGCCCTTAAAAATAATAATAAAAGCCATGGATCTTTGTCCAAAGGTTCTTTGATTTTAAGAAAGGGGGAGTCACCTCAGTGCAAAAATAGGTAGGGTAAAGCTGCTGTGACATTTGTCACTTTCCAATCTCTACTTAATCTGGCTGGCCAAATAGATAGGCAAAAACATGCTAGCCCCTTCCCTATTAGTCAGTCAGCACATATGTATTGAGCACTTGCTGCATAGCAGGGCACTGGGGAGCACACATATGGATAGGATACAGCTGCTACTCTTGAGGAGTCTGGTGGGAGGCCTGAGCTCTTCAGAAGAGGTTCATGTCCATTGGACAGCGGTAGACTCCGATTGCAGGCAAAAAACCTAGGAGCCCTGGCTGGTGTGACTCCGTGGATTAAGCATCAGCCTGCGAACCAAAAGGTAGCTGGTTCAATTCCCAGTCAGGGCACAAGCCTGAGTTGCGGGCCAGGTCCCCAGATGGAGGCATCTGAGAGGCAACCAATCAATGTATCTCTCACACATCAATGTTTCTCTTGCTCTCTTTCTCTCTCCTCCCCCTTTCTCTGAAAATAAATAAAATCTTTTTTAAAAATACCTAGGAGTCAGTAAACCATCGCTTGGGTGTTGGGAGTTTGGGAGCATTGGCAATAGCAGAAATTACAAACAACTGAGGGTAAGCGTTAACTAGCATGGCATATTTGTTAGACAATATGGAAAGGTTTAAAGAAATACAAATATTCATCTCCTACTGGAACACTTAGTCATTCAATCAACACATGCAGTATGCCTACGTCCAAGCTAGAGATAAAGGGATGATTTAGCCACCATCCTTGTTCTCGGGGATGATAATACCTAACATTCTGAGGGTGATTCTTTTGTTTACAAAGCCTTTTTCCATTCCAGATTTCATCTGATCCTGCTGGTGAACAGAAAACAGAGGCTGAGACTGAAATGACTCCCATTAGCAAACACTGGAATTGGGCTTATCTCTAGGGCAAAATAAGCAAAGTGAGCCAGGCTCAGGCTGGTTACCAGGACTTCTTTCTACCTCTGAAGAGATGCCGCGAGCTCCCAGCCACCTAATGTAACTCTGATTTCCCTGGAGGCTAAGGAAACCCTTCAAACTCATCTAAACATATCAGGATCTGAAGGCTGCAAGAGTTCTATCCTGGTTGTGAATCCCCGCAGCCGGCTTTCTCTTCTAGGGAGAGAACGCTGACTTCCAGTTCCCAGTTCATCTCAGGCCCAGAAATGGCCAGGCTATTCTGAGTTCCAAAGAAGAGGGTCGTGT
Source organism: Noctilio leporinus (assembly GCA_004026585.1). Lineage (NCBI taxonomy): Eukaryota > Metazoa > Chordata > Mammalia > Chiroptera > Noctilionidae > Noctilio > Noctilio leporinus. The sequence continues at coordinate 24,967 of PVIW01001463.1, read as the reverse complement.
TACTTTCAAGAGGTGGGAAAGGAAAAGAAATTTAAAATGCATTCAAGAAGTTGTCAACACACATTTGGCAGTCTCTGCCTCAACCATCTCCTCCCAAGCTGAGCCACCTGGAGGAACGAACCACAGGTTGCAAAAGTGAAGAAAGCACAAGCAAGAACACAGCAGAGGGAGTCAGAGGAGGCTGGACAGAGGGGAATGTCCAGGTAAAAGTCTTGATGGAGAATAGGAGTTTTCTGGAAGACAAGTGAGGGAAAGCTCAAGGAAATCTCCCCTACCTCTGTGCTCTATGCTTTTCACATAGGACCCAGCAGGGTGTGGTGGGCTTGTGTCCTCCATACTTTCTTCCCAACCATCAAGACTCAAAAGCAGCCCGGGCTGGTGTGGCTCAGTGGACTGACCACTAACTAGCCTGTGAACCAAAGGGTTGCTGGTTCAATTCCCTGTCAGGGCACATGCCTGGGTTGTGGGCCAGGTCTCCAATTAAGGGCATGAGAGAGACAACCACATATTGCTGTTTCTCTCCCTCTCTTCCTGTGCTCTCTCTCTAAAAATAAAATAAATAAAATCTGGGGGGAAAAAAAGACTCAAGAGCAAAAGGCAAGGCTTTCAATTCAGGGTCAGCGGTACCTGGCACATTGCATGGCTGAGTCTTAGTAACGTACAAGGAGCTAGGTAGGAATTAGCCCTTTAAGCTAGCTCGAACTCACCAGATTAGAGATAAACTGCTTTCCTTTCTTAAAGAACAAGAAAACTGAAGGTGAAAAAATATCTCAGCTATGCCCAAACTCACCATTGAAAAGTACATTCAAAACAGAACAACGTTTTCAAACAGGTACTAAGGTGTGAAGCGATGTCCAGATCTAGAATCCATATGCAACGAGCCCTCGAGAGGCACCATTGGCCCTAGTTGCTCATTGTAGAAAGTAGATAATCAGCCCAGAGCCACAGATAGGAGCAGCATGGCCCCTTCCATAGTGCCAGCAGCCACGCATCTGGACGGTAGACAGTTTGTCACCCTAAAGAGTTGTTCTGCCGGGAGGGATGGGGCATGGATGGAGCTGGCAGCACATGGAGTTAGTTAGAAGGTGGCGGTTAGGAGGAGGAGTTCTATAAATGCCTCAAGAACGAGGTCTAGCTCCTTTTTTAAAATATATGTTATTGATTTTCCTGTTACAGTTGTCCTAGTTTTTCCCCCTTTTCCCCTGCTCCATCTGGCACCCCCCATTCCCTTCGGCAATGCCCCGCTTAGTTGATGTCCATGGGTCATGCATGGAAGTTCTTCAGCTTTTCCATTTCCTCTATTACTCTCCACATCCCCTTGTCCATTCTGTAACAAGGTCTAGCTCATATATATTTGCGTGCCTGGTGCTTGGCCCGGCACTGGCCATTACTGGACCTCCTGCACTGTTGTGCCAGTTGTATTCCTACAAGGACACCCTGCCAAGGGGTCTCAGGTTGGTGATAAAATCCAGCCAAACCCATTGCCCCGTCGGATGGCACACAAACAAAGGGGCACCTTTATTTAATTATTATGCCCAGAAAGGGCGACTTTTCAAATTTGGTCCACCCAGAGGAATTTTTAATAGTTATGACCAGAACAAGAGATTTTTTTTTCAAATTGCTATGCTCGGAGATGGTGCCTCTGTCTAAAGGGTCTACCAAAAGGGGTGAGTTTTCCTCATTGGTCCATCCAGAAGAGGCCCCCTTTTGCCATCCTTTTACCTGAAGGGGACACCTATTTGCCATATATGCATATGCTACCGGCTCCTGCTGGCATCTAACAGGGGACCAATATACGAGGTCTGTCCTGAAAGTACAGAGCCTATATCAATATCATTAAAACAGTGTGTGGGGGCCAGTACTTTTAGGGCAGCCTTCGTATGTTTGTTTGTTTTTTTAAGATTTTATTTATTATTTCCAGGGAGAGAGAGGAAGGGAGAGAGACAGAGAGGGAGAGAAACATCAATGTATGGTTGCCTTTCACCTGCCTCCAGCTACAGACCTGGCTGGAGACCTGGCTGGAGACCTGGCTTGCAACCTGGTTATGTGCCGTGCCCTGGCTGGGAATCGAACCAGCGACCTTTGGGTTCGCAGGCCGGCGCCTTATCCACTGTGCTATCAGCCAGGGCAGCCCTCATATATTTACTGTAATGAACAGGGCCGTCATGTTTACTGTAACGAACAGAGCCATCATGTTTACTGTTTCTTCCCCCTGCTTCACCATCTCCCCATGTGCACCGGCTTTGAAAGAACAGGCACAAGTCTGTGCAAGTCAATAACATTTGTTTCCTAAATCTACCATTTTCATTAACTCGGAATTATGGTAAAAAAATATATTTCCCAATGGGGAGTCAACTGATGCAAGTCATTATTCCCAGAGGTAATACGGACTAGAAATTGGAATGCAGTGAGACTTTGCTATCCAGAACCCTCAAGACCTGAGTCTGTCTTAGCAAAGTGTTTCAGGAGCTGGACTCTTCCCCAATTGTTAGTACTGCGTCTTTTCTTTCATTCTCACAATTTTGAGCGGGAAAATGCCTAAAAGCACACTTCTCAGCTTTCTTAAACAGAGTCCTATGAAGTGATGTTGTCTCTTCTTGATGCTTATTTGTCACCCTTGACATCAGTCACTGCTCGGAGGCAAACTACAGGGGTTGTTGCCTCTAGCATCCCTACCCTCTGATCAGAGCAGGGAAGAAAGAATATTAAAAGTTCTCTTGATAGTTCTCTCTCCCTTGCCCCCCCATCCCAGCATTTCTCAGGGGATGCTGGTAGGATCACCCAAGTGTACATCTCAGGACCCCAGGGTAGCACAGAAGTTCAGCAGTGGAAGTCAGGGTGGCCACTGACTTCGGAAATGCTTTTTTTTTTTTTTTCCTAAATATATTATTTATTTATTTTTAGAGAGAGGAGAAGGGAGGGAGGCAGACAGGGAGAGAGAGACATCCATGTATGGTTGCCTTTCATCTGCCTCCAGCTAGGGACCTGGCTTGCAACCTGGTTATGTGCCATGGCTGGGAATTGAACCAGTGACCCTTGGGTTCACAGGCCAGTGCCTTATCCACTGAGCCACCAGCCAGGGTTGGAAACCCTTTTTGAACCAATTCTCTACCTGCCTCTGGGCAGCTGTTGGCCTAGACCCACACTCTAAAACTCTATTTCTATTGGGACCATGAAGAGGGGGAGGACTAAAAAAGGAATACTTTTTCTTCTAAATTGCATTTGCTGAAGAAAATACAGGTTTTAAAAATACTAAATGCACCTATATAGCTGTTCTCATGGTTATTAATTCAATAATCCACCTGCAAGAAACCATGTGCCCATCCAAGAATGCAGGAAAGCACGAAGCCGAGCTAGATGTTGATTCAAAGGCAACCATTTCAACTCTTCTTTGTGATTTCTGGCATGGCCTAATTTGGAACAATAAATACGCCCAACTGGAAGTTTCTTTCCCCTTCCCTCCACTCCAGCAACCCTGGCCATGGACTAATCTTTATATTCTCTTGCAAAGAGAAGGAAGCTGAGGTTGATCTGATGTAGGGATCCAACCCAGTAACATCCTATGTGACATTAACTGGCTACGACGTGGGAAAACAAAAACATTGTTCTTTTTAAAAATTTAACTTTTTCAATTAGAGCTTATATTCACTATAATTTTTGCATTGGTTTCAGGTGGATAGACAATCATGCACTTTGCAAAATGTTCCCCCTGATATTTTCAGTACCCACCTGGCACCATACAGAGTTATTACAATATTATTGACTATATTCCTTGTGCTGCACTTTACATCCTGTGACTATTTTGTAACTGCCAATTTATACTTCTTAATCCCTTCCCACTTTTCACTGAGTTCCCCAACCCACCTCCCAACTGGCAACCAGTCTGCCTGTGTCTATGAGTGTTTTAATCTTGTTTGTTCATTTATTTTGTTCTTTACATTCTACATATCAGTGAAATCATATGGTACTTGTCTTTCTCTGTCACACTTATCTCACTTACCACAACACCCTCTAGGTTCATCCATGCTGTCACAAGTAGTAAGATTTTGTTCTTTTTTATGATCTAGTAGTATTTGATTGTATAGATGTACATCTTCTTTATCCACTCTTCTATTGATAAGAACTTGGGTTGCTTCCACCTCTTGGCTATTGTAAATGACCCTGCAATGTGCATATATCTTCTTGAATTACTGTTTTAGGTTTCTTCGAATATACTCATGTACTCAGAAGTAAAATCACTGGGTCATAAGGAAGTTCCATTTAAAAAAAAATATTTTATTTATTATTTTTAGAGAGAGGGGGAGGGAGAGAGGGAGAGAGGCATCTATGTATGGTTGCCTTTCACCTGCCTCCAGCTATGGATCTGGCTGGATACCTGGCTTGCAACCTGGTTATGTGCCCTGACTGGGAATCGAACCAGCAACATCTAGGTTCACAGGCCAGCACCTTATCCACTGTGCCACCAGCCAGGGCTACCATTTTTAATTTTTTGAGGACCCTCTATACTGATTTCCATAGTGGATGCACCAATGTGCATTCCCACCAACAGTGCACTAGGGTTCCCCTTTCTCCAAATCCTCACCAGCACTTGTTGTTTGTTGATTTATTGATGATAGCTATTCTGACAGGTGTGAGATGGTATCTCATTGTGGTTTTACCTTCCATTTCTCTGACAATTAGTGATGTTGAACATCTTTTTATATGTCTATTGGCCATCTGTATGTCCTCTTTGGAGAAGTGTCTATTCAGGTCCTCTGACCATTTTTAAGTTGGATTGTTTGGTTTTTAGTAATGGATTGTATGAGTTTTTCATGAATTTTAGACATTAACCTCTTATCAGATATATCAGTGATGAATATCTTCTTCCATTCAATAGGCTATCTTTTTCTTTTGTTCATGGTTTTCTTTGCTGTACAAAAACTTTTTAGTATGATGTAGCCCCATTTGTTTATTTTTCTTTTCTTTTTAATTTTATTGCTGTTGTATTACATCCATCCCTTTTTTGCTCCCCCCTGTCCCCCTCCTGTTTATTTTTCTTTTGTTTTTCTTGTCCAAGGAGATGTATCAGAAAAAATACATTGCTAAGAGAAATATCAGAATTTACTGCCTATGTTTCCTTCTAGGAGTTCTATGGTTTTGAGTCTTACATTTAAGTCTTTAATCTATTTTGAGTTTATTCTTGTATATGATGTAAGAAGGTGGTATAGTTTTTCTTTTTCTTTTTTCTTTTTGCATGTATCTGTCCAGTTTTCCTAATGCAATTTTTTGAATGAACTGTCTTTACCTCATTGTATGTTTTTGCCTCCTTTGTCAAATATTAATTGACCATAAAAGTGTGGGGTTTTTTCCAGGCTCTCTATTCTGTTCCATTGATCTATATGTCTATTTGTTTATGCCAGTACCATGCTGTTTTGGTTATTATGACCTTGTAGTATAGTTTGATACCAGGTAGCATGATTCCTCCAACTTTTATCTTTTTTCTTAAGATTACTGTGACTATTCAGGGTCTTTTCTGGTTCCATATACATTTTTGGAATATTTGTTCTAGTTCTGTGAAGTACACCATTGGTATCTTGACAGGGATTACATCAAATCCATAGATTGCTTTGGGTAGTATAGATATTTTAACTATGTTAATTCTTCCTATTCGTGAATACGGTATATGCTTTCATTTACTTGTACCTTCTTCAATTTCTGTCTTCTACTTTTCTGAGTATAGGTCCTCCTTGGTTAAATTTATTCCTAGGTATTTTATTATTTTGATGCAACTGCAAATGGGATTGTTTTCTTAGTTTCCCTTTCTGATAGTTCATTATTGGTGTATAAAAATGCAACTAACCATGCAGCAATATTTTCACCAATATATCTCCAAGGACAAGGGGAATAAAGGAAAGAAAAAACAAATGGGGCTACATCAAACTAAAAAGTTTCTTCTTATCAAAAAAAAAAAAAAACCCAGCAAAATGAAAAGGGAATCAAACATATGGGAAAACACATTTGCCAATGATACCTCAGACAAGGGTTTGATCTCTAAAATATATGAGGTCTGTCCCAAAAGTATCAGCCATGCAAATTGGTTTAATTATATTGGCATTGGCTTGATACTTTTGGGATGGGCCTCATATAAAGAACTTATAGGGCTTAACACCAGGAAGACAGATAATCCAATTTAAAAATGGGCAAAGGACCTAAGCAGACACCTCTCTGAGGGGGACATATAAAGTGCCCAGAGACACATGAAAGGATGCTCAACATCTCTAGCCATCAGACAGATGCAAATTAAAACCACAATGAGATACCACCACACACCTATCAGAATGACCGTCATTAACAAATCAACAAACAACAAGTGCTGAGGATGTAGAGAAAAGGGAACTCTGGTGCACTGTTGGTGAGAATGCAGACTGGTGCAGCCACTGTGGAAAAAATTAAAAAGGAAACTGCCTTTTGATCCAGCAATTCCACTGCTAGAATTATATCTGAAGAATCCTGAAAAACAAATTCAAAAGAACCTATGCACCCCTATGTTCATAGCAGTGCTATTTGCAATAGCCAAGTGCTGGAAACAGCCTAAGTGCCCATCAGTGGATGAGTGTATCAAAAAACAGTGGTACATTTACACAATGGAATACTACACAGCAGAAAGAAAGAAGGAACTTCTACCTTTTGCAACAGCATGGATGGAACTAGAGAATATTATGCCTAGTGAAATAATCCACGCTGTGAAAGACAAATACCATACAATCTCACCTAATACAGGAACCTAATGAACAAAATAAACAGATGAACACAAGAGAACCAGAGGCATGGAAACAAGGAACAGACTGATGGTCACCAAAGGGGAGTGGGGAAGAGGAGAAAGGGAGGAAATAAAGGGAAGGGATTAGTCAAGGAACTAGTATGGCTGACCCATGGACAAGGACAACAGGTGGGGGTTGCCTGTGGGAGGGGATGGGGTGGGAATGGCAGAAGAGTGCAGTGAGGGGAAAATGGGACAACTGTAATAGAACAATAATAAATTAATGTTTTTAAAGCAGATACTGGAATGATGCAACTGCAAGCCAAGGACCTCCAAGGATTCACAGCCACCATGTATGGACCCCAACAAGACTCATTTGATGTAAACCCCAAGAAGGAATTTATTTGCTGAGAAAAACTGCCTATGGTCAACCAAGGGCCCAAATTTTATGAGTAATGAGAGTGTAGTGGCCATTTGCTGACAGGGGCTCCTCACGTACTCTGTACACAAGGAACAACCTCACATTGAACTCTAAAAAAAAGTGCAACCAATCTGAATAGTTATTAAAAATATTCCCATTGAAAATATTAGTGTTTTTGGTGACACGTTATAATCAAAATATGTAAAACAAAAGATTCTTTACTTTAACATATATTAACATTTTTGTTAATGAAATGGCTTCATTTTTACAATTGCCTTTGTTCTCTTATAAAGTTATAAAGTACCTGGCTGATGTGGCTCAGCGGATTGGCGCTGACCTGTGAACCCAAAGGTCGCTGGTTCAATTCCCAGCCAGTGCACATAACCAGGTTGCAAGCCAGGTCTCCAGCCAGGTCCGTAGCTGGAGGCAGGTGAAAGGCAACCAGACAGTGATGTTTCTCTCCCTTTCTTCCTCCCTCCCTGCCCTTCTCTCTGAAAATAATAAATTAAATTGATTAATTAAATAAAATATAAAGTTATAAAGTATATTCTCTAACTTGGTACTATTGTGCCTTACGGTAAATTCATCTATAAAACCATTTCTTGTCACACTTTATTTTTTGTACTTTTAAAAAGACTATTTTATTTATATTCATGTATTTACAAATGGCTGTACTATCATATTCACATACATACCAATATTGGAAATAAAGTTTGATAATAAATTGCATGTAAATTTTATAAAGAACATACAAACACCAAAACACTGACCAGTTATTCAGAATGGTGTGGAAAACTACTAGCTATCATTTTCATTAAAGAGAAGCACCCTCTGAGAAGAATGAAATCAATTAGTAATGTTCATCTATACTTCAAAATAATACATACCCAGGAAAGTCATTTTATTACTTTTACTAAGTCATTTTATCTTCCTCACACTCAATGCAAAGAAATAAAAGAATATGGAAAAATATGTCCTCGTTATTATTCATAATAACAAGGGTCTGCTTTACTCTGCAGATCTGAGGCATTTCATGGCTCAAGTGAATCAAAGTACCATTTTGATTCTGACCCACAGAATAGAATCTCATGCAGATTTGGTGACTAGACTAACTCCATGAGCAGCCATGCTAGACTGAACCTTTTCTGAGGTATCCCCAGATCTCAGGAAATAAGAAAAGACCTATACAAGAAAAGATAACAACCAATCTGTCCATAAGTTATATCTATGCAACTCCTTCTTTAGTATAAGGTAGAAAAAGGGGCTCTTTCTTGAGTACATGGGTACAAGAATTGCTGTGATCTAAAGATTGCTTAGTTGATATCATGTCTGTTATAATGAAGATAAGGTAGATATCAAAACCACTGTCAGATTAAGAAACTTCCATATATGCTTAGTGAAATAAGCCAGTCAGTAAAAGACAAATACCATATGATCTCACCCATTACAGGACACTAATGAACAAAACAAACAAACAAGCAAAACAGAACCAGGTACATGAATATAATGAATAGACCTTCAGTGGGCAGCAGGGAGGGGGAGGGGAGGGGAGGGGGAAGGGGGAGGAGGAGGCAAAGAAGGGGAGCAGTTTAGTCAAGGAACTAGCATGGATAGCATGGAAGAACCATGGACATGGACAACTAGTGTGATTGACTTTGGGGGGGAGTGCGTGGGTGGGGAAGGGGAGAGAAGGGAGGGGAAATGGGATGGATATAATACAATAATAAAATTTTTAAAAAATCACCCCTGGAAAAAAAAAGAAAAGAAAGAAAGAAACTTCCATAACTTGTATCAATTCTTCAAAGAGTGGAGTAAGTTCTTTTTCTAGGCTGACCATTAACTCTATTGGCATGGCTGCTGGCTGTGAAACTCACTAGGAAAGGTAAATGATGAACAAACCACCTATTTTGTAACAGATGATACTCAGATGTTTTTGAAAGTCCAAGTTTGCTCCCTTAGTCTACTAAGGGCAAAATAGGTAGGAAACCAGGTCTCAAAGCACTCTCTGAGCCCTGGCCAGTGTGGCTCCGTGGGTTGGGCATTGTCCCACAAAGGGAAAGGTCACTGGTTTGAGTCCCTGTCCAGGCACATTCTGGGGCTGCAGGTTTGGTCCCTGTCAGGAAGTTCACGGAAGGCAGCCAATCAATTTATCTTACATCAATCGATGTTTCTCTCCCCCTCTTCCTCCCTTTCTAAAAATAAATAAATAAAATCTTACAAACAAGAAAGCATGCTCTCAGCATTACCATGGGCCGCTTTAATAACAGGCACGCCATCTCCATCTGACAGAACAATAGCATGGAGCCCTACAACACTTAGTCACTTTTTTAAAAGAGTTTACTTATTATTTTTCAGAGAGAGGGGAAGGGAGAAAGGAACAGAGGGAGAGAAACATCCATGTATGGTTGCCTTTCACCTGCTTCTACCTACAGACCTGGCTGGAGACCTGGCTTGCAACTTGGTTATGTGCCCTGGCTGGGAATCAAACCAGCGACCTTTAGGTTCACAGGCTGGCACCTTATCCACTGTGCCACCAGCCAGGGCTCAACACTTGGTAACTTTTTATACAGGAATCACTTTAGGTCATCAGCCACAATGAACCCCTGTTTTCCACAAGGTTCAACATCCACAGCCTACTTTCTAGGCTGCCTGGTTCTCTGGGCAGCAAGATTTGGGGCTGCCTGCTGCCCCTTCAGAGGCACCTTCAAAGACAGAGTCCTCCAAAAGCCATTGTCACATGCATGACCTGAGCTCTAGGAAGCACTCCCTTTACCTTGGATGCCTGGTAGTATAGCTCTTGTCACTTACTTTAGTCTAAGCCTGAATTATCATTCATGCTTGTTATCCACAAATACATTGTACATTTTCAAGGATTATGTGGTCAAATAAATTTGGGAAACTCTAGGCTGCTCTTTTCAAGTTTTAACCTCCTACATGTTAACAGTGGTTCTGAATCTTGGTCGCACGTTAGACTCCCCTGGGGATCTTTGAAAAATCCTGATTCCTGGGCCTCATCCCCGCCCCCGCCCTGCAGAATTCAGGTTTTGTTGGTATGGGGTGGGGCCACAGCACTAGCAATTTTTAAAAGAATTTAAAGGATTTGCAGCTAGGGTCTCTATTTTGGGCTGTGCGTAATTAAAAAATGAAAAATGCAATCAGACAAGCAGAGTGAAGGATTCCACCCTGGGAGATGACTGAATTGCCTGGTGTTTTGGACATGTGTTAGACACTACTGAGGTGTTCCCATGACCTTGAGGCTGCCTGGTTTTCAGATCCTTGCTGATGAGGGCTAGGCCCGTTGGGCCCTCAGGCAAACCGCCAAATGTGTCCCTAAAACAACCTCTTGTTTCAAGGGATGAAGGTGTTTCTTCACCCCCAAACTGATCTGGTTCTGTAAAACCTGTGAGCCAAGCCGGGAGCCATGCAGACAACCTGGGGGAAGGAGGTGAACAGAGAGCCAGCAGGATACTTGGACCAGGGCCCTGCTTCAAGGCAGGGGATGCTGCCTGGCTGTGGCCCGCACCTCTCTCGTGCTGCTTCATTAAAGCCCCTCTGTGGTGTCCCAGCATGGTGGATGCCGGGGTCAGCCGGTACCACATATTCCCTGTGACAATAAACATCTCATAGCTGCCAGGACTCCTGATGGTGCCTCGGCTCCAGTTCCAAAGAATACTTCCCCCCTTGGTTGGCGAGGCAGTGAACAGATGTCGGTGGGGGAGAAGGAAGGGAGGAGTCAAAGGGAAGGAAAGTCCTTGGGTTGGGCGAGATGAGCTGACAGCCTGGAAAGCAAGATGCTGCGCCTCCGTGGGCATGCAGGCACCCTCGGCATGTTCTGGAGAAGGGAAGGGTGGCTGCAATTCAGAGATGCCTAGGAAACCCTCTTATTATAACTTCACTTTGACAGTACCCGCACCTAGGGATTGCAAAAGGCTTCGTGGAATTTCGTCTTAGTATTTGGTGATCGTGTATGTGGCTGTACATGCCAGGCATCTTCCAGGCATCATTTTGGATCTTCCCAACAGCCCTCTGAACGGGAGAGCATTAACCCAACCCCTTTACAGATGAGGTGCTGCAACACAGAGGCATGAGGCAGCCAATAAATGCTAGGCAAGTGAGACTTCAACCACAGCTGCTTCTTCCAATTCCCCAGATTTTTTGCCTTAACATCTCATTTATTGTTTCCTGTTTATTTATTAAAAGTAACACATGTTCAAACCCACAACTATCAACAACTGAATATAAAAATAAAAACAAAAACAGCTGTGGCTGGTGGCACAGTGAATAAGGTGCCGGCCTGTGAACCCAAAGGTCACTGGTTCGATTCCCAGTCAGGGCAATATAACCAAGGTTGCAAGCCAGGTCTCCAGCCAGGTCCGTAGCTGGAGGCAGATGAAAGGCAACCATATACTGATGTCTCTCTCCCTCTCTGCCTCTCTCCCTTCCCCTCTCTCTGAAAATAATAAATAAAATCTTTAAAATAAATAAACAAACACGAAAACAAACTCAGCAAACAACCAGACTATGAACAGAGTCATAGGTATGGGGATCCCTTGGAGGGGTACCAGCTGGGAGGGGGAAGAGGGAGAGATGGGGAAATGGTGCAGGGATTAGGAAACATAATTGGTGGGTACAATATAGACAGGGGGATGTTAAGAATAATAGAGGAAAAGGTGAAACCAAGGAACTTATAGGCACAACCCATGGACATGAACTAAAGGGAGGATGGGATTGCAGAAAGGAATGAGGGTCCTGGGTGGAGGGGAGCAAAGGGAAAAGGATTTGGGGCAGCTGTAACAGCATAATCAATAAAATACATTTTTAAGAAAAGAAAAAAGTAATACATGTTCATTTAGGAAATGCTGAAAAATACAGAAAGGTATAAGAAAAAAACCCACTTCCAAAATCACATAAAGATAACCATTTTTGTCCGGATTATTATTGCTATCAATTGTTTCCATTATTATTTCCCAAGAGATCCATTGTTAACATTGTGACATACACCTCTCCAGTTCCTGTTTCATGGGTGCATGTTTTATTCAGGATAATATTGCATCACACGCTACTTTATACCCTGGTTTTTCACTTAGCATTATTTTGTGCATTTCCACATACCCTTATATATTTGTTCAGGGCACAAGTTTTCTTAGCTGTATAGTATTCTATCACACAGACCTGTCCAAATTTATGTAACCACAGCCTTACTATTGAACATTTAAGTTATTTTCACTTTTTGGCTAATATAAATAACAAAAAATGGAGTGAGCATCCTCAAACATTTCCCCTACAATGTCTGATTATTCTTCTAGCATAAGGTCCTGAAAGTGGAATTACTGGGTCATGGGGGACAATATATAACAACCCCACTGTTGCTGACAACCACGACACATAGCCTCCTCCAGGAGCAGAGAAAACCAAGGCCTGTGGATGGAGACCTCACTTCCCCCAAAGCTTGATAGTTGGGAAGGATAATATGAGTTTGGCTCTTTTGCAGATCCTGGGACTATAAATTGCCAGGCAGTTAATTACACTGTTCTCAGAAGCAAGTGATTTCAGTTAAAACAAAAACAGCTGAATCATTTTTTTAAAACTCATCTCTTCTTTGAGCCCATTCTCCAAAGAAAAAACAGTTATTTCTCTGATTTTTCTCCTAGCTGAATTACAGGCCCTTCTTAAGAATCTATGCTATGTAGAAAGAAAAAAATGAAATAAAATAAAATGAGACAGGCAAATATCCCCACTTCATAAAAAAGCAGGGGCATGAATAGTACATTTAGCTTTGGTGTACAACTGCATACACACGGCCAGGGGCATACAGGCAGGTAGGGTCTTGCTTTCTCTCCCTCCTTCTTTCTCACTGTGGGGCTTGGAGGCCCTCCCGGCCTGGACTTCTTGGAAGGGCCCAGGACCTGGCTCTGCAAAGCAGGGAGGGGCTGAGGTCACCCAGGTTTCATCTGACCAAGGATAATGAAAACTTGAACGTGGATCAAGAAAATCTGCAGTTACTATTACAACTTCATGTTAATCTTCCCAAGACTCTCCAGTATCCAACTCTTTAGCCAGCAAACAGGATGTAAAGGGCCTCCCCACCCCAAGTCCACCCCAAGGGCTCATTCTGAGTCAGGAGGCGCCTTGCACCCTCTCCTCCCGAATCACTTGAGTTAGTTCCTCCTCCACACCAGCCAGGCCTTGTGCAGGCTGCTTCCTGAGCCAGGAATTCCCTCCCCCTCCTTCTTCAACTGGCCGGCTCAAGATCATCCGTCAAAACTCAGACAACACATCCTCCTGGAAGTTTTTCCAGGCCTCCAGGCGGAGTCAGGTGCGCACCTCCTCCTGCCTTCCCTTGGCCCCCAGGCTCACCTCCACGGCAGTACAATGACTCCATGCTCGCCCCACTGGACTGTGAGGCTGCGTTCCAGCTCGGCTCTGCATCCCCAGAAACTAGCACAGGGCCAGGCTCAGAGTCAGGTGCTCAATAAATGCATGACGGCTAGAAAGAAGGGAGGAATTGCACTTAATAAGTATTTACTAAGTGTCCGTCAGGGGCCAAGCACTATTTTAGAGGCTGGAGATCCAGTAGTAAAACATGAAGTCTCAGGTACTGGCTTGTGGCACAATGGATAAGGCGCCAGCCTTTGAACCCAAAGGTCTCTGGTTCGATTCCCAGCCAGGGCACATCACCAGGTTATAAGCCAGGTCTCCAGCCAGGTCCATAGCTGGAGGCAGGTGAAAGGCAATCATACATTGATGTTTCTCTCCCTCTCTGCCTCTCTCTGGAAATAATAAATAAAATCTTTTTTGAAAAAACATAAAGTCTCTGCCCTCAAGAAGCTTACATTTCATTGAGGAACTTACATTTTAGAAAGAGACCGAGAAGGAAGGGAAGAAGGGGAGGAAGAAGAGACAGAATGCTGTCCGATGGCTCAAACCTACCAAGTTCAAGGACAGATATCCAGTGGTATTGTACACCATCAGATCCCCTGCCCCACACACAGGGCACCTTGCAGCAAGCCTGCTGGTGCAAACAGTCAATGCGACTTCCATTTGTGGCAGTATTAATGCAGCCTTGTCCATTAAGACTCTGACGTGAACACTCCAGTGAGGGCTTATCTCAGTGATATCATGGAATTCTGAGGAGCAGGAAAGAGATGATAACTGAAGTCAAGAAAGTCAGGTCAGTGGTTCCCACTGAAAGTAGAGGACTCTGGAGGACCATGAAGTTATCACAAGAAGCCCGTGAGCCTGCAGATCCACCAAGCACTGGCCATCTACTGAATGAGCACTATTCTACAAATTCGTGTAATCACATCCCTGAATTCACAATAGCATTCTGTCACTGATTTTACCATAGAGAATTCTAAAAGTCCAAATTCCATGCATAAAACCCAAACCAAAATGAATGGAAAATCCTCTGGGGTTGTGGTTCAGGGTCCTGGTTCTGGTTATCAGCTCCTCCCCACCCCTGCAAACTGGGAGACCCTTGAGGAAAAAGACTGGGTCTGATTTACCTCTGGTCTCTAGCACCCAGCACAAGGGTGAGAGGGTAGAAGGAGACAGGGTCCAGAGAAAGTTTTACCCTCTCTTCAAGGCTAGAAAGCAATGATCTGAAAACAAGGTGATTTGAGGCACTAAGAAGGGGTATATATAGAGCAACAAAGCCTGGAAGCCTGTTAAGTTACTTAAAAGTTTAATAAGAAATCCATACTTTGAAATGTGTAGGCTAACTACATTTTTGGTAATAATTTTACTTTCTCATTCCCTTGATTTTTTATTGAAAGTGCCTTTGAAAATGCCAACCAGACCCTGCTTATAATAACAGAAAACGGCCAGGATGTGGTTGTGTAACAAGGAGCATCCACAATTGAATTAAAATCTATGAGAGATGAGCAGATACAAGGTCTCTCTAGAAAGTATCCAGTCATGCAATACAAAAAATAGACATTTACTGAAGAAGATACAAGAGACAATAAACGTTGTGCATAGGACAATGACACCTCAGTCCCCTTCAAAGTAGGCACCTT
Source organism: Noctilio leporinus (assembly GCA_004026585.1). Taxonomy (NCBI): domain Eukaryota; kingdom Metazoa; phylum Chordata; class Mammalia; order Chiroptera; family Noctilionidae; genus Noctilio; species Noctilio leporinus. The sequence continues at coordinate 9,789 of PVIW01001463.1, read as the reverse complement.
GGGACCTCACACAGTTCTCCTAATCACCATCAGCTGCCCCATCCTAGTTTCCTGAATCTCATCAATAGTCTAAAATCACTTCCCTTTCAAAGGTGATTTCAGTTTTGGGAAAAGCCAGAAGTCACAGGGCACCAAATCTGGGCTGTAAGGGGACTGAGCCACCTGGGTGATTTGATGTTTTGCAAAAAAACTCTGTAGGAGACGCGATGCATGAGCAGCGTGTTGTTGTGATGAAGCTGCCCGTCACCAGTTGCCCAGAGCTGTGGCCTTTCTGAATCACCGGAATAGTTTCCAGGGAGGAACTTTCAAGCTTAACGCAAAAAAAAATTTTTTAACATGTAGCCTTTCTTTTTTGTTTTTAAAAAGATTTTGTTTATTACTTTTAGAGAGAAGGGCAGGGAGGGAGGCAGAGAGGGAGAGAAACATCAATATATGGTTGCCTTTCACCTGCCTCAAGCCACGGACCTGGCTGGAGACCTGGCTAGAGATCTGGTTATGTGCCCTGGCTAGGAATCGAACCAGAGACCTTTGGGTTCAAAGGCTGGCGCCTTATTCACTGAGCCACCAGCCAAGGCTTAATGCATAATGTGATGCAGATTCATCGCTCTACTCGCTCATTTTGAATGTCACGGCCACACAGCACACATGCTCACTGAACAGTGCCAACCACCCCCACTGACTAGTACAGTGAAGTCCTCATTATTCACGCATGCACATTCCAGTCCACTCTCCTTGGCTGCCAGGTTACATCAATGTCGAGCAAACCATTTTTATTATATTAACAAAGGCTTGACTTTTTCCAGACAGACCTCTTATACAGATGACAGGATTATGAGTGAAATACCCCAGTGGAAAGTAGCCTCCAGAGAAACAGAATCGCTGTCCCAGCCACCCCTTCTCACCTGAAGGTTATTTTCCCAAAACTATTTCCCATTCAAAATTTAAAGGAGACTCTATTTTGTTTTAAGGAGGGTGTCTGTTGCCTCACATCTATTCTCTGTGGTTGACCTTGCTTCTTCCACGCCACCTCCAGCTCACTCCCCAAATGCCAGCTGTAGAAATCACAGGGCCCTGTACTTGAGAGCATCCCACAGTTCCCAAAAGTAGCAGGAGTTATTTCTCATCTTGGATAAGTTCCAGCTAGAAAAAAAACTGCCAGGGCCCTGACTCTCAATCAACAGCTGACTTTGAACTTAGCATCACCACAGAGGGCAGCACACCACCTTAGATGCCAGAAGGCCTGGCTTCTAGTTCAAGGCCTCCTCCACTGACCTGCTATGTGACCTAGCCAGTGCCACATACCCCAACAGACATATTAAGTACTCACCTAGTCCACCAACAACAGGAATACAAAAGAGAGAGCGAATTAAAGCATCTAGTAAGAGGCCGTGTGAATTTCAACATACATGTGGAACTTTCAGTAATTTCAAAAAATAACACTTTCTTTGAAGGTTTTGCATCACTTTCATCTGCAATTACATATGGAGAGGCACTATACTTTGTAGCACTCAGAACTACTAACGGTCTTTATTCAGCTGGTTGCCTTTGGACTTGCAAGCCCCTTCCTTTTTCTGGGACTCAGTAGTCAAGAGTTCTGGCAAGTGTTTTTGGCCAAGCCAGAGAAATACAGGGACAGATGACTTAAATTCATCACTCTCCTCCTGACACCTAATCAACTTCATAAAAGTCAAAGTTGAGCCAAAGAGCTATTATTTGAATCTTCTCTTATTACTATACTATTCTGTCATCCTGGCACTTTTATCTCTCTAGCCATTCATGTGTCTAAAAAAGATCAGCCCTGGCTGGTGTGGCTCAGTGGACTGAGTGCCACCCTGCGAACCAAAGGGTCACTGGTTCGGTTTCCAGTCAGAGCACATGCCAGGGTTGTGGGCCAGTTCCCCAGTTGGGGGTGCACAAGAGGCAACCACACACTGATGTTTCTCTCCCTCTCTTTCTCCATCCTTTCCCCTCTCTCTAAAAATAAAATATTTTCTTTTAAAGAGGGCATCTGACCAAGATGGAGATGTAGGTAGACACACTTCACCTCCTTCCACAACCACAAGAACCCCAAAACAAACAAACAAACAAAAACAACCAGAACTAACAGAAAATAGAGCGGCATGGAAGTCCAACAAAGATATAAAGAAGTAATAGTCATCCAGATGGGTACAAGGGGCAGAGACAGAAAGCCAGGTGAAGAGGACGTGCTGTGAAGGCAGTGGCAGCAAGGCACTGGCTGCAGCTGGCTGGTGGAAGGAGCAGTCACACATTGTAGAAGCCGAGAGGGGCACCTAGGGAGTGATCCCAGTCCCAGGCCATACCTTGGAGCTCACAGTTCCAGCACCAGGAAATTAAAGCCTCATTGCTTCTGGCTGTGAAAACAGTGGGGGTTAAGGCAGCAGAAGAAACTGCCAATCTCTCAGGAGAGTCCTAGAGGGCACCCACAGTCCCAGAATTTACACAAACCTGCACACTCTGGGAACCATCACCAGCTAGAGGGGAGCCAATACATACAGGAAGCAGGAGACGTGACTAGAAATGAGCAAGCAGCATTTTCCCCTCTCTGATCCCTCCCCCAAATACTGCATCACAATGGGGTGAAACAAAAACCTATGGCCCCATACTGATGAATACCCAAGGCTCTGCCCCTTACAACATAATAGGTGCAACAGCTCTACCTAAGACACAGAGGCAAATACAGGAGGCTATCAAGTTGAGAAGACAGAGAAGTAGGGCCCAAAAGAGAGTGCAGATCAAGGCTGCAGAGGGAGAACTAAGTGAGGAGCAGATAGCCAACCTAACAGATGCAGAATTCAAAACACTGGTGATAATGATGCTCACAGAAAGGATTGGGAACAGCAAATGTAGAAGGGAAGAAGTGAAGGCTACACTAATTGAAATGAAAAATCCACATGAAACCAATGGTGAAGGGTAGGAAACTGGAGTTCAAGTCGACTATTTAGAGGATAAGAAATAAGCAGTCACCCAGTACAGAATGATGAAACAAGAATTTTTTTAAATGAGGAGAGGCTTAGGAACCTCTGAGACAATGTACCAACATCTGAATCATAGGAGTGCCAGAAGGAGTAGAGGAACAGCAAGAAATTGAAAACTTACTTGAAAAAATAATGAAGGAAAACTTCCCAAATTTGGCAAAGGAAATAGTTGTACAAGTCCAGGAGGCACAGAGAGTCCCAAACAAGCTAGGCCCAAAGAGAACCACACCAACACAACTCAGAATTAAAATGCTAAAGGTTAAAGATAAAGAGAGAACCTTAAAAGCAACAAGAGAAAAGAAGAGTTACCTACGAAGGACTCCTATAAGACTATTAGCTGATTTTTCAAAAGAAACTTTGCAGGCAAGGGACTGGCAAGGAGTTCATCATCACCAAGCCCTTACTATGTGAAATATTAAAGGGACGCATTTAAGAAAAAGAAAATCAAAACTATGAACATGAAAATAACAAACTCATAACTATCAACAAATGGATTAAAAAACAAAATTAAGCAAACAACCAGAACAGGAACAGAACCATATAGAGAGATTATAAGGAGGGTTCTCAGTGGGGAGAGGGAAGAGGGAGAATCAGGGGAAAGGTGCAGGGATCAAGAAGCATAACTGGTAGGTACAAAACAGACAGGGAGACATTAAGGATAGTCAAGTAGGGCCCTGGCTGTTAGCACAGTGGATAAGGCGCCAGTGTGCGAACCCGAAGTCACTGGTTCGATTCCCAGCCAGGGCACAGAACCAGGTTGCAAGCCAGGTCTCCAGCCAGGTCCATAGCTGGAGGCAGGTGAAAGGCAACCATATACTGATGTTTCTCTCCCTCTCTCCCTTCCCCTCTCTCCCTTCCCCTCTCTCGAAAAATAATAAATAAAATCTTTTTTAAAAAGGATAGTAAACAGAGAAGCCGAAGAACCTATATGCATGACCCATAGACATGAATTAAGGGAGGGGGGATTGCTGGATGGGAGGTACTGGGCAGAGGGGGCAAAGGGGGAAAATTGGAACAACTGTAACAGCATAATCAACAAAACACACTTAAACATTTTTTTAAAGATTAAGTTTCTTGTTTCAAAAGTGGAGAATATTCTGGTGGACATTTTGGTGTCCAAATTTCTTGGAAAGATGTTTCAACACATGGAAATACCATGAAGCAGACCAGGAATGTCATGGTATGTGAAAGAAAATGGGCCTTCTCCCTGTCCTCACTCTGTCAAGCCACTACCCCAAGGGTCTCTAGCGTAGGACAGGGATAGAGTGAGCCCTAGTATAGTGCCTGTTCCAGGTCCCCCCAATTCCCCCTGCTCCTCAGGAGCCGTGATGATCAGATTTAGGGTTGGGACACCTCATCTAAAATGGTAAACTGGTCACAGTCTAGAAGTGCAGCCTTCATCATTTCACCTCCATGGAGATTTGCAAGTCTCCCCTCTCACTGGAATTATGATTTAAACATAAATAAGCCAGCTGTCCTTTATGATTTGGAGCCAGAGTTGCCACAAAGTTGGAGATCAAGAGACAGGAATCTGACATAAAGCTGAAGAGGGAGTTTCCACCATCTATCCCAACAGGCTGTATTCAAGCCAAAATAATTGCAAAAGGAACAGAGCATCTTTCCCACAGCAAGTTCCCGGACCAGGGTAGCATGGCCACTCCCCAGTGTTGGTAAGCATACCTACAGTTGTCTAGTGCTTCAGTGACCTCCTTGCTTGCGCAGGAGATATTATACCTCTAGGCCAATGGTCTGATTGCACATGTAATTATCACCTAGGCACCTACAAACATTAAATAGATCTCCAAGGGAGACATTGGAAAGCTTACATTGACTTAGCATATGGCAGCAGGCAGCAGGCAGGGAGCTATTTCCCACTGGTTTTGACCATGCAACGCTTGAGATGAAAAGTAGAGAGTGCGGGACATGAATGCAATACAATGGGTCACTGCAAAGCCAAATATCAGAAAGACTCAAGTTTTAAGAAGGGCCATGACAAGGGTTTGGTGGCTGCCACAGATCCACCGCCAGAGGCGTACAATGCGGTCCTGTCACACAACCTCTCACCCCACCCCACCCCATGCCAGTTGTAAGAGCTTCTAGGGCAGTCTCAAAAGGACTCAAGTGACCAAATAGCCTTCGGTGGAGGAGAGGCAACCAGCCCAGCCAAAGTCCTACCCTTGGAACCTTCAAGATGGTGGGGGCATGACCCCTGATTATGTCGGGGAGCACTGTGGACCCCTTTAGGATCAACTTTCTCTTCCTCTGTCTCTCTCCTCCTCTCCTCATCCTCCCCTTCTGCTTCCCAGGGCCCCAGGCCAGCCTGCAGTCTGGTTGCCAGAAGCCTGAAGGCTACGGGCCAGCCTGACTTGCCACTACTCAGTCTGTAGGTGGCAACCAAGCTGTCCCTGCAGGGACGCTGCAAGCTGCTGGCCTGTCAGGTGCCATACACTCCAGCCATGTTACTTCCAAACCCCACTCTCCCTCCTCAGGCCTTTCCTGCCTCCACAGTCAAAGAATTAGATACACATATATGGGGTAAAATGCTGGCCGGGAGTCCTGACTACCAGTGAAATGGCCATGAAAGAAGTAGGGATGCTGGGAGGAAAAGATACAGGGAAAGAAAAAGGGCAAGACCTGACAATGGTTTAAAAAAATAGGGTATTTATTACTTAGGGTCAAATAGAATACACAGCTTGCTGAACACCTTGTTGAAGCTTATGCTGGAGTGACAAAGTAGTGGCCAGATGGTACACTGATTAAGCTCCCAACTCTCTTCACATTTGACATTTATGCTCAGATCATGGCTACACACTCAAAGCTCCCAAAGAGAAAAGCGTGCAGTGGGAACCTCAAGAGTCTAGGGTAGGGTGTTAGACCAGAAAACGGGGAACCGGAACTTCTGGCCAAATGAAGGTAGGTATGTTCCACGTATGCAGCACTGTTCAGCGCCTCTGAACCCAGAGGCAAGTACATTCACAAAGCACCCATAGCAGAGACGGGAGGTGGCTTGCTCTCCCAGCTCTTGCAAACTTCAAAGAGATCAAACCAATGCAATTTATCCTAAGAATTGCTCCTTTCCTTTCAAAGACAGCCACTGCATAAAGCTACCTCTTTTCGAACCCAGCAGCTCACTGGGAAGGGTTGGGTCCCAAGGTGATGAAGTGAAGCCAGACCTTCCCTCATGTGGAACCTAATTGGAGAATTAGGTACCAGGTGGAAGGAAGCACAGAGCCTCCTCCCTGTCCTTAACTTAACCTGCTAAACTCAGTAGGTGGCTCTCTGCAAGCTGTGTGGGGATTTTGAAAACTACTCCCCAAGCTGACTTATCAGATTTCTCCTAAACTAATCCTGGTAGTTGTTGGGATCCCAGAAAAAAAAAAATCAACAATGACCTTCTTACCCTCTTTGTTAACTGAAAACTAACTAGACTGAGGGCCCCAGCTTTCTTGGTCCCCTGCCATGCAGAGGTTTCTGGTCCTGTGTCTACATTGCATCTGGCAGTCATCTGTACTTCAACCTTCCCTTCCCCAGAGGACCTGGTTCATTTTCCTCCACCAGTACACTCCTCCATCTACCTCACAGGTCAGATACCTTTTTTGAAAAAGAGTGCCAGGGCCTCTGACTCATGTCCTACTGGAAGGGGCAGGGACAAGATGGGGTCTGAACTGGACAGGGGCTGACCCAGGCAATTCTTTCCAAGACAGCTGGAGGCTTGTACTCAAAAGCCAGCCAGTAGCCATCTTCTGCCCCCCCACCCCCCATCGCCCCACCATTTGCAACTTTCTGGCCACACCGCTCCTCTCCCCTAACTTTCTGGTGGCGCCAATTGGCCCTGGTACTTGGCATGCCCCGCTGTGTGGTCAGCATTTCCAGTACATTCAGTCCCCTTGCTTTCAGCAAAAGGCCACACTCTAAGGGATCACGGCATTTCCATGGAAAGAGGGTTCCCCGTGCAAAGGGTGAGGGTCCGAAATAGTAAAGGACAAGGGCTTGCATTTCCCTCCTTCCCTCTCAGGAGTCCTGCCTACTCAGCCAGGGCACCGCTCGGTTTCCCGGGCATGGCTGATTCCTAAAACAATCACGAAACTGATGACAGCAGCTTTTAAAAACCTGTGGGTAAGGGATCAGCGAAGCCGGGGCCAGTCTCTCCCCACACCCTTCTCTGGCCAGCCCTGCAGAGCAGCCCAAACTCGCGGGCGGAGGCTGGCGGGTGGGTGGGCGCTCAGACACACTTCTGAGTGCAAGCGGCGATCACACTCAAGCGCAAAGTTGCACAGGTTTAAAGCCCGTAGGCACAGCCGCCAGTCTCCTACAGTCTCGTAGGTGGCCGGCGACAAGGGCGCGCTTTCGGAAGTGGCTGGGCTCCTGGACTGACGCAAAGAAGCCCGCAGCGCGGCCATTTGGTTCCCGACACCGCGAAGATGGGGACGCTTTGGGCCTGGGGGCGGCGCTGAAGCTGTCCAGGACCCTGTGGCTCCCACTTTCGCCTTCCTCCCCGGGTTCCCCAGGAGGTGGCCGCCAACCTCAGGGCTGGGAGCCCCGAGGGCACCAGTCCACGCAGGACAGTGTGGCCGGGTCCAGGGGCAGGAAGTTCCAACGGGAGAGCGGCGGGTGGGGAGTCAGAGAAACAGGATCCCCTCACTCTCTGAGGGGAAGGGAGAGGGGGGAAGGGGTGGAGCAGGGAGGGAGGGGGAGGGGTGGGGAGAGGAGCGGGCGCTCACTGGCGCCCCCAAAGGCGGGGTAGTCGCGGGGCCTCGAGCTGCCCAAGCGCTGTTACCTAGCTGGTCCTGGTCCTCCTCCGGGCCAAGCAGGCGGCAGGGCAGGCGGCGACGGAGGCGCATGGTGCGCAGGATCAGGCTGTCGGTGCGGCGCCCCAGGGCCAGCAGGTGCCCTTCGAGGTCCTCGAGTAGAGCCAGAGAGTGGCCACAGAGGTCCGCGAGCTGCCGGAGGAGGCTGAGCGCGGCCAGGTGGCTCACGTCGCGGAGCTCGGTCAGCGGCTGCCGAGGGTTGCGCGGGCACAGGCGCTGGGGCACCACGGTGCGCCTGTAGAACGGCATCCCGGGCGTGAGGGACTAGCCTGGCGACGCGTCGGGCTCGCCACAAGTGGCGCCCCTGGCCCTAGTGCCCCTGAGCCGCGGCCCCAGCTCAGGGTGTAGCAGGCCCCTGGGCGCGGGCCGGCAAAGGCGGGCGGGCGCGGGAGACCGCTGGGCGGGGGCGGGGTGGGGGTGGGGGACAGGCTGACGGGTTCCCAGCCTAGAGCGCCGGCTCCCCCCAGGGCTGTACACTCGCTGGAGCCACCAGTCCCTCTGACTCTGGTTCGCTGGGCTCCTCCTCCTCCTCCCCGCCTTTCTCCACCCCCTCCTCCCTCACTCTGCTACTTCAGGATCCCCCCCACCCACCTTTTTTTTTTTTTTTTTTTCGGTCAGAGATTCGCAGATTAACGCTTGATCCGGGAGAGGAGGGAAAGGGAAGTAGGAGTAAAAGGGGCGAGCTGGAGCGTGAAAGAAGGAATGTCCGCGTGAGTGGGGGTGTGTGTGTGCGCGCGCGTGTGTGTGAGATCTGCGCAGTAAGTGTGCCCCCGTCCTCCTGTGACTCCTGCGACTGATAAAGTTGTTTTCTGCTTTTTTGTTTCACTTAAACCTTTTCTTCGTAAATAACAAAATTTCAGGCGCACCAGGCACTTACAGCAGCAAGTAACCAGCGGAGACTGGCCCAAAAGTCTGACTTCATTCATCTAGCTTTCTTTCCTTCTCCTAACGTGCAGGCGGTGCCACGCACGGACTTGGATTAGGCTGAGTGCAGTGCAGGCTTCTAGCGCCCAGGAGCTGGGAAATGAGGGGGAAAGAACCAGATATCTCACTCCACTACTCAGCAGGGCAGTGCCTCTGGGGAGTCCCAAAGTGCCTGGAATGCTGTGAAGGCTCTGGAATGAATGAATGAATGAACGAACGAACGAATGAGTACAAACCTGTTCTCAGAAACAGTGCACTCAGTTTAGATGGAGACGCCACCCCATATTTTAGGGAAAAAGAAAATTCAGAGCCTGGCCAACTGGGCTCTTTGGATGCCTGTGGTGGAGGCCGTACCAGAGCCAGGGTGACTTTTGGTGCTGGCAGCCTGTGGTGGCATCCTGAATTCTCTCCATTGTAGAAGGTAGAAGAGAGGGGGCACTAGTGTCCTCAGAAAGCCAGAGTTAATTGTGTGTATGCCCCTGTGCACTTAGGGAGTTTCCATTCAGAACACTTCAACACAATGAGCTCATGTTTGATTCTCCTCTAACCCACTTCATTGACTTTTGTATGCTTCCATTTCTTCTTTTTGGTAATTTCCTTCTCAGCTTTCCTCCTAAAAAACATTTCCACCTTTGTATCCTCTTATAATTTATAACACCTTGAACAGGATATATATGTCTTCATTAATGAGCCTAAGTGTGGCCTGATTTGATTCATTCATTCCTGTGTAAAATTGTCCCTTAAACAGCTCAAGAGGACTCTACAACTAATTAAGAATAATCTGATTACCCTTTGTAGTCAATGGATGGTCCTTGTTCAGTAAATTGGAACATGGATACTGGAAAAGTTGGGTTCTAACTAAAATTAAGAATAAGCAACAATAGTGAACAAAACTAACAACAAGCAAAACAGAACCAGATATATGAATACAGTGAATAGGCCTTCAGTGGTCAGGGGGAAGCGGGTTGGGGGGAGGGGGGAGGCAGAGGCAAGGAAGGGGAGCAGCTTAGACAAGAACCTAGTAAAAAGGAACCATGGACATGGACAACAGGTGGGATTGA